>PVJS01045319.1:0-16284 GCA_004027185.1 Glis glis
GCCTCCCCCCCACATGTAGCACTGAGAATGATGCATTTTATAGCCTGCAGCTACTCACCCCTCCCCTGTGGTGCTGGGACTTGAACCAAGGGGCATTCTACTACTGAGCTACACCTCCAGCCCTTTTTGTTTTTATTTTGCCACAGGATCTCACTAAGTCACCACACACAAAATTCCTTTATTTTTTTAAGAAAGGAAATCTCTCTTATTTGAATCTCTAGTTCCTGTATGTTTAAATATACTCTGAATATTTTTAAAACTCTTTATATCCTTCAATAAGAAACATCTACATTTCTGTAATACTCTCTTTAGATTCAGTATTGGTAACAATGCATTCTTTCTTTTCCCAAGTATTCTTTTAAGTATGTTTGTAGGCAGCCATTATCTTGTGATCCCCTTCTTTCTACTTCAAAGTATACATCGGAAGAGAGAGAGGGTTTATTAGAGCTTCCAACCATCCAAAGGATGCTAAACAACTGGTTTTCTCTTACTCTTTCATTCCTAATCTTTTCCATCCTTGTTATTATGCAAACAAACATCATAATTTTAGCTACAAAAGGTGCACTTGAAAGGGAAGGAAGGAGAGAAAGAAAATTTAGCAAGGATTAAAATAGAAAAGATTTAACAGAAAAGCAGATTCCTTTATTTTCCTATAACTGTATTCACTTACAATGCTGTGCCTTTTTATGGGTGGTATATGTTTCATATAAGTAGTTCTATACTTATATAGAATGGCAACACTACATAATCCTTCCATAAAGTAATGGAAAATGAAGCGTGGTAATGTTAACATTCAATATATTTCTTTTGAATAAAAGTTTAATAAATCTAGCAAGGAGGGCTTTTTAATTAAAAATTAACAAAAATTGCCCAAATCTGAATAATAACGAACACTTGTTTAGCAATTATTATATACTACTATTATATACTACGTTCTTGTCCTTCATACCTTTGATTTATCAAAATGTTTAATCCATATAACTATTCTTAGCAATTAAAAACCTGAATTGAGTTTAGAATCTTAGGGATAGTCTTCTTGGGCATGTACCCTAATAATGGTCTATAAGTATGTAACTTTAGAACAATATCTGATATAGTGTAAGTTCAACATCAGAGGCTTAGGAGAAAAATATGCATGATGTTAAAAGTCAGATTTCAACATTTAAAATAATATGAACCAGATTTTCAGACCATGCTTCATACGTTTAATCACATCCAGCTCCAGATTTTTCCTCTGTGGATGGCAATGGAGGATTTTCTTTACATTTTTCATTAAGCTCTTGACTTTGTGTGTCTGGTAATGCTGCAAGTCGCTTCACTCCGCTCCTCTTCCTGTGCCCTTTACTGATTTCCCTGGCTTTATTTGCCTATTAATGTCTATTTTCTATGATTTAATCCCCATCAGTATTTGAAGTTTCTGTAACATTCATTGGAATCCCTTAGAAATCTGTATTAATCAACCAATATGTCTTTTAGGATTAATTAAAAGATTATGCTACTCATAATAAAATATTTTAATTCATTAAGTAATGTGAAAAACATGAGAATAAACATGAATTAACTAACCAGTTTTAACCTTCAGAAAACATTCTCTCATTTCTGAGACTGAAACTTCTCACTGTTCTATTACTCTAATTCCCTATTTGACCCTCTGCATTCTTATAGATGCAAAAACTTGTACTACAATTGAAACTGCATGGTTATTAGACTTTTATAAAATAATCCTAAATTTCTTACGAGTATTAAGAAGGAAATTAAAAATAATAAACATTCTGGCTCTGTTACAACATATAGATAATGGGAACAGAGTAAAGTAGTCCACAAATATGTTTAGCAATAGGTATAGGTAGAACAATAATGAATAGGAGGTAATATTTTAGGTGAACTCAGAAGCAAAAATCAAAAATATTACCAAAAATAGTAACGTATTTGTCCTGTGGAAAGTTTTGGATTTGAGGGAATGCTTTTTTGTTTTGTTTTTTCTCTATAGACATTGATCCTTGTCAACAACAAAATCAGCAAAATAAGCCCTGGAGCATTTACACCTTTGGCGAAATTGGAACGACTTTATCTGTCCAAGAATCAACTGAAGGAATTGCCAGAAAAAATGCCCAAAACTCTTCAGGAGCTCCGTGCCCATGAGAACGAGATCACCAAAGTGCGCAAAGCTGTGTTCAATGGATTGAACCAGATGATTGTCATAGGTACAGATATCCTTATAACTTGAGGATCCTGCACAGTACCTCCCTATGCACCTACGCTCTGTTTTTTTCCAAGACTCCAGGCATACCTTAAGAGAGCTCAAGTAAGCTTTAGGAAGGTAAATGAGCTAGAGCCTGTGTGCCTGAAGCCTGTATGAAATAGAGTGGCAGAGCCAAGAGAAATGGAGTCTGTGCCTTCCAATGACGCTTTTCTTCCTTGACCGGGAGGATATGAGTATATGGAGGAGACTCAAGGACTGAAGTTATCCTACCACATGCCGAGTGTGTAGTATGGATGTATTATTATTACTATTACTACTATTATTATTATTTTGCGGTACTGGGGATTGAACCCAGGGGCATTCTACCTCCGGGCTACCCCCCCAGCCCTATTTTTTATTCTTTATTTTGAAATAGGGTCTCACTAATTTGCCAAGGGCCTCACTATGTAGCTGAGGCTGGCCGCGAACCCGGATCCTCCGGACTCAGCCTCCCAAGTACTGGGATCACAAGCGTGTGCCACCACACCCAGCCAGTATGGATTTAAGTAGTGCTTACTTGGTGATATTTTGGGCTACCTTTTCATAGTGAAGATTTGTTGTGCTCTGAACATCCGTAAATCCATAAATCATTTACTTTAAATAATGTGTTTTGCTATATGTGTTGGAAAAAATATGCAATTTTATAACTGGATTGCAAAATGCTATATTCAAATTCTTTAGCAACATTCTAAAATATCTTACAAAAGTAATAGCATGAGGTATGATTTATAGACACTTGCTTTCTTTATTTTTTATTTTTGTGTTACTGGGGATTGAACCCAGGGGCATTCTAACTCCGAGCTATACCCCCAGCACTATTTTATTTTAATTTTGTAACAGAGTCTTGCTAGGTTGATGAGAATCTCACTACTTGCTGAGGCTGTCCTTGAACCTGTGATCCTCCCATCTCAGCCTCCCAAATACTGGTATCACAAGCATGCTATACCATGCCTGGCTAGACACTTGCTTTAATGTTAAGTGTTTTCTGAGCAAACCCTAAATAATATTGTTGTTATTGATTTTATATACATATTTGCTTTTTATTGTTTGTTTAACAATTTTTGTTTGTTTTAATAATGGAAGGTTACATTGCATTTTAATATTCTTCGGAAGAGCATACTCTTTAATTTCCCTTCTGGTATTTAGTTATGCTGTGATTGGCCCAAATTTCTTTCTGGATTCCTGGCTGAAACAGAAACTACTCTGACTTATAACATTGTAAAATTTTCTCTAAATGCCTTGCACTTATGCATTTGCAGAACTGGGTACCAACCCACTGAAGAGCTCAGGAATTGAAAACGGAGCCTTCCAGGGAATGAAGAAGCTCTCCTACATCCGCATCGCTGATACCAACATAACCGCCATCCCTCAAGGTGACAGAAAACGCTCCGAAATGTTTTGAAACATCAAAGTCCAAAGGTTTTTACCTTTTTAAGAAGTGGTTATAGAAATTTAAATTGTGGCTCAAGTACAACCTTATTTCCAATAAATTCTCTGTCCCTGGAAGTGTTTCTGCTGAGCCTGGGTGACCTATAAGGAATCCAGACTCATTGTAATGGTCCCACGACTCCTTATAAAATTCTTTCAAGATGGAAGAATGCACAGTGAGTTAATACTATGTAATTGTGACATCACAAGGAAAAATATAGTTATTTTAAAAATACAGTTCCTTGGTACTTTCTTAAAAAAAGGATACATGGAGGTACCTCTGGAATTGTATTGATTTTTAATTTGCATTTCCAATTCCTTAGGGAATTTTTTTCATTTTAGGAATTTCCAGTCATTAATATTGAACAAGGGGATCTTTTCTTAATATCTGAATTAGGGGATCCTTATTATTCATACAAGGGGATCCTTATTTAGTTATTAATATAACTCTTTAATATTGGTGGTTGTACGGAGTATAGATTTTGAAGTTCATTTGCTTGAGTTCAAGTTGTCATTAATTAACCTAAGAAACCTCAATTTCTTCATCTGTAAAGTGGGAAGAAGATGGATATCCACCTCACTTTCTTGTTTTAAAATGAAATAGAGAGTCAGAAGAAGATCTGTCATGTAGCTAAGTAGGGGACTAGTATTACTTCCTATTATTCTTTAAAAATGTTTTGAACAGTGACTAGGCTTAGACAATGTACCAAACACTGGAGACAGGCCATTTAAAAGGAAATGCTACCTACCTTGAGGAGTTTACTGTCAAAAGAAAGGTAGAAGAGTAAGCCGCGAGGCTCACCAGTCAAGGAGTAAGGTCATTCTGCTGCTAGATACGTAGGACAGGCATATCAGCCAGTCTTTGTGAATCAGAAAAGGCACCAAACCATCAAAATTAAATGGCTCTAATTTATACATTTTTCCTACTCCAGGTTTTTCAGTCCCACAAAAGCCCCTCTATATTGTCAAGTTTTCTACTCAGTCTGCCCCTTTCTCAACTCAGACGCCTTTTTCTTAGATCAAGTACAACATATATAGGAAACACCAATTTTCCTTCATTGGGCTTTCAAAGAAACTAACTCCTGAAAGTACATATTCCAGCCTGGCATGGTGATGCATGCTTGTAATCCCAGTACTTGGAAGTCTGAGTCAGGAGGATCACATGTTCAAGGACAGCCTCAGCAAGTAGTGAGACTCTCATCAATGTAGTGAGATCCTGTTTCAAAATAAAAATAAAATAGGACTGTGGGTATAGCTCGGGAGTAGAATGCCCCTGGGTTCAATCTCCAGCAACACGCACGCATACATACACAAAGTACATATTCCATCTAATGTTCCTTACTACTCTTTACTCTCTACACAGTTTTTTGATACATAGCATGATTTTTGTGCCCTTCAAAGTGACTTCTGGGATGGATACATAGATGATAGATGAATGGATAGCTAGATATTAGTCTAAAGTTTATATGTCATGTTTATGTTAAGTCTCTCATTTGCTGCCTGTAACAAATGACTTTTTCTCCCTCCAAAGCCTCCATATCCACAGATTCAACCAACCATGGAGGAAAAATATTTAAAAAAAACTGCATCTGTACCAAATACATACAGCAATACAGTAGAACAACTATTTGCATAGCATTTACATTGTATTAAGTGTTACAGGTAATCTAGAGATGATTTTTAAAAATATGAGAGTCAATGTAGGTTATATACAAATAATACATCTTTTATATAAAAGAAGTGAGCACTGGTAGATTTTGGTCCATGGTGAGGAAGGGTTCCAGAAACAAACTCCTATATATATCTAGGAACAACTGTATATATATATATATATATATATATATATATATATCCAGAAGTCCAGATCTATATATGCATGAAGTAATATCCACATATATGTATGTATATGGCATATATATATATGTGTCTGTATTGCCTAAAGCCATATATATACATGTATGTATGTATGTATGTACATATGTACATATGCATGTATATGACCTAAAGCCATATACTGGTAGGAAGTGAAGAAGTTGGAATTTTTTCTCTCACTTTGTGTTGTCATGACTCTCATTAAACATAATCATTGACTTTGTTGTCCCTCCTAATGCATCCCGCAACATAACCCTCAGTGATACATTTTATCACTTCATGATCTGTTTTCCTTTCCTTTCTTATGTCTTCTCTCTATCCTGGGCACTCTTTTCTCATTGTTTCTGTTTTTTTTTTTTTTGTTACTACCTCTTAATAAGATGAGAATTATAGTAACTACAATTTATGAAATATTTATTTACTGTCAGGTATCATGCCAAACACTCTTCATAGGGTAAAAACATCTCTATATAGTAGTATCATTCTTGTTTTAGATTTTTGTGTGTGTGTGTGTGTGGTACCAGGGATTGAACCCAGGGGCATTCTACCTCAGAGCTACACCCCCGGCCCTATTTTTTATCCTTTATTTTGAAACCGGGTCTCATGGAGTTGCGGAGGGCCTCACTAAGTAGCTGACGCTGGCTGCGAACGCGGATCCTCGGGTCTCCGCCTCCCAAGTACTGGGATTACAAGCGTGCGCCACCACGCCTGGCTCATTCTTGTTTTAGAAATGAAAAAAAATGAGACTTAAAGAGGTGAAGTAAGTTATACTCAAGGTCATAGAGCTGGAAGGTGGCAGAGCTGAGATTCTGGTGGGCTGACAGCCGAGCTCCTGTGATTAACCATTTCACTTTCTTGTCATCCATCCTATGACCTTCCTCTTATGCGCATTTATGCCTCTCTATAACATGATCTACTGTTCTTAGACTGTGGCTTTTATGCCTTTACATGACCAATCTCCTTGCTATATTCTCCCCCATCATTCATAGAGATAAAAAGGCAGTATACTGCAGAGATTATAAAATTAGAGTTTTGAGTTAGAAGAACCTAGTGAGAGGTGTAATTCAGCCGTTTGGTTATTCTTCGACTTTAGGCTAAGTATTCATATCTCTAAAATATCAGTTTTGTTAACTATAAAATGAAGGTATTAATAAAGTCTGTCTCCTTGGATAATTGTGAGGATTACTAGATGTACCTATACCAAAGTAATCTTTATTTATTTCATCTTACAAAAAGGAAAAGAAAAAATAAGTAAATAAAAGTAATTAGAGAATCAATTCTATAGCCAAATGTCACAGTGGCTGAAGGTAATAAAACTTTATAAATTTGCCTCTCTCTGTCCCATTGTAAAGTTTTCTTCTGTAGTCAAACTTCCTCCTGGCTCTGAGAATTGACAGTCCAAAAGAGAAATCACTAAATCTAGGAAACAGTGATAAATGTGAGGATAATTGATGCACTGAAGTATTTCATTTTAAAGAAATCTTTTCATGGTGTTTAAGAAGAACAGAAGTTCATCCAATTGGCTTTGTTGTATGCATACTATTTTTACATAGAGGAGTATTTAAAATTTATATATATTTATTCTAAGAAGAATCCAGTGGTTGAAATCCCTTATTCCCAAAGTGGTTGTTATTTCCTAATATTTATTCATAAGAAACATGTAATTTATATTTCATTTCCTCCAACTAAGAACATGCTATTTTAACTTTCTTTGGCTATCTAGGAACATAGTATATTCCCTACTGAAGTGATAAATAATACAGGATTTATCATTTTGAGTCTCTGTTTCCATGTTTACCAATAATTTACACACTGAGAAAATTAATGGAATTGAATTAGGAAACGTGCCAAGGTTAATGATGAGTACATAAAGACATACAATAAGTAAAGTTTATTTCCTTAGTTTCTCCCACACAAAACATTCTTCCACAAAGAAACTTGATTTTGAATCAAATATAGACAAAATTATCAAATTAAATAAAAATATTAGCATAAATCAGTGAGATATGCTGAAAATTTCAAATCAAATATCACCCATGATTTTCCAATTTGGTATCTTTATAGACAAATAAGCAAAACTTTCCGCCAATCAGATGTTAATTTTACATGTACTCAATTCTCTATTTTCTTTGTATTTGTTATTAAGTGGAACCGTGTGCTATTTAAAAAGCTGTATAAAAACATGATCTATCTTCAGATGGCAGGAGGAAATGAAAATATAATAATTAAACTTTTATATTTATATTACTAAATCTTTGGAAATCATAGCCATTCAAAAAGTACTATCCAGAGTTTAGTGGGCACCTTGGATCTTAAATTATTTCCCCAGGTGCTCTACATATGGCAGACCATTTGATTACAGGCCTCTGCTTTCCTCTCATATAAAGAAACAGTCTTGATTTAATGGATACAAGTAAGCTTTAGCTCTTTCTGCACAGCTGTGTTACAGGGGCATTGTTATGGAAAAGTACATTAAGGCTAAGGCCAGTACAGCCTCTCAGTGTTAGTTATTAATAATTTTCGCTAATGAAATGCCTGATTACATTTGCATGTAGGCTTAACTTACACATAATCTCTTCATTGTAGTTCAAATGCTCGTTCCCCTATGGGAGAGCTTATTTCTTTTATCAATTTCAGTGTTAGTCCATTAACAAAGGTGGAAGAGAATAATGAGATTCAGTTTGATTTCAGTTCTATAATTGACTAGGACAAATATCTATCACATGATGAAAACAGTTCATGATTTTATTATTGTCCATTTTATTAAAGTAGCAAGGGCTTATACTACTTTTAAAAGCATGTATTATTATGAAAATGATGAAGAGCAAAAGATGAAAAGTAAAACTAATTCATCAAAACTGTAGGATGTTTTTAGAAAACAGTTGGCATAAGACCTCATGCATCCTTCTACATTCTCTACTTATGATTATTTGCTAACTCAGCATCTTGTGTTTCCATATTCCAGGTCTTCCTCCTTCCCTTACTGAATTACATCTTGATGGCAACAAAATCAGCAAAATTGATGCATCTAGCCTGAAAGGACTAAATAATTTGGCTAAGTAATAATATTCTCTCATTATTTTTATCAGAAAAATGACTAATTTTATTAGTACCCACATCTTCAGAAACATGGTGATTGATTTTATTTAATTTTCTCCATAGTTTATTGTTGCTGTTTCTAATAATCTCAAACTCAGTCAAATGATTATTTCTTGAAAAATAAGTCAATGTGATTGTATAGCTTCTATCAACACCAAGATTGTCCTCATAGTTTGTAATTAGTATATTATTTTTAGATCTTATATACAAGGTTTTTTCATTAGATAAGATTTTAATTGAATGTATTCATGCATGTAAATGTACTCAATATATTCTAATTTAGTGACATCAAACAGAAGATTAATGAAATTATAATACACTATCCCAAATTTGAAAATTATAAAATGAAGGCTATCAAGATACAGAAATATTGGGCATGCCACTGGTTACTATTAGAATAATCATAATGAAATGATCTAATCCCCATTCTCTGAAGAGTTTAAAATAAAGTATCTGCACATTTAATGTAGGCCATCAAGAATACATTTTTTTGTGGCCCTTCTTAACTTTGTTATTTTTCTCTTTGTAAATGACCACTAGTTTCTGCATCCTAACTTAACTTTAATCTTTCTATATCTGCAATCTGGTTAAATAATAAACAGAGGAATGTACTGGCAAACTTTTTCAGTTTTCTCCCTGGAATATCCTGTGCTTGATGAGCAAAGATCACTAAATGTTCTTGCAGAGAGCATTCCTCTTGTGGTATTATGTCAAATCAACTCACTCTTCTTTTTGTATATAAATTTCATGGTAGGCAAAAAATATATAAAGTGTGTCCTTGTATTTTTGAGAACCACCTATCTCCAAATGGATGTATAAAGTAGCTTTTCCCATTTCTGCGGATAGTTCCCAATGACCTAATGTATACTGAGGGCCAAAGATGAGCACATTCATGTGAATATGCCTACACTCTATTACCCTAGTGTCTCAAATAATAAGAAATGCATCATCTACCTATTTAACTACAGTCTCTAATGTAGAAAACACTCTTCACAAGAGTATTATGTATCATTTACCTTTTCATTTTTGATTGGATCTTTCTAGCTACAGAAAAATGTAGGTATTTAAGTTGCATTATTCATTTTATAAATCTTTGTTGGATTATTTCTAGTAGTACCAGGAATAGTAATAGTGGTAGGGAGAAAAATATTTTCAAGTTCTAAATATAGCAAATTATCCATAATACATGTGGGTTTTTTAGAAATAAAATAAGTTTATCTTGTATTAAAAATAGAATAGAGATTTTTAAATTCTGTACTTTAATATGGATGTCATATATTTTGTATGAAATAAAAGCATAAAGAGCTATTAAATTTTGAAAATGCCAGTAGAAATTCATATCCCTCTTTCAGTGGATTTTGAATTCCATTCATTGCCTCATTGGCCTAGCAAACTGACTCATTTCTTGAATTTATTAAACACATTTCTTTTTACAATCAAATATAGAAAAACATTTTTATTAAACCATCTAATTATTGTATTATTTATTACTCATTGATGTTGGAACATAAAAAGTACTTTGGTGCTGAAAAAATAAGAAGCAACCACTGACCTTAGAACTCTGCTTTAGGGCAAACGTTCCTATTCATAATAAGGAATAAGTTGGGAGAAAATAGTGCATGTCCTTCTTCTGTTTTTTGATGTTTTCATCCCCAGAACAGAGGAGTCATGTCTCCAAGTCAACTTCTCTGGGCCCTGAAGTCCCATCTACTCTGAGGGAATATCACAGAACAGAACCCTCATATATCATGTATTTAATTTAAAAATATGAACCAAGACCTTGGGTGACTTAAACTAGAAGGACATGTACAAGGAATGTCAAAGGGGGCAAGAAATAGAGAACTGAGCCAGAGACCTGCGTCAGAAGCAGGCATCAAGGCAGATTCTGAGACTAGAAGATGGTCACTGAGGAACTTTTTAAAAATAATGCAACATACTGGTTCTGTTAACCTTTCTAGAAAGCAGCTATATTGACTTTTTACAATGCTGCACCTTTTATTTTCTATGAGTAAATTTATATGATAAATGTTCAATTGCTCCATTTCCAAAGTGATCAAAGTGATTGCAACATTACTTTTAATTATCTCCTCAAACAAATTTACTATATTCTTTACACATTGAAATCAATTCAACAGCTACTTATCAAGCCTGCCAAGCACAATGTTAGAAGCAGATAAACCACAAGAGAGTCACTGTTCCAAAGAAGAGACATATAAGTTCACAGATCTTTGCAACACAGCCCCTTATATCTTACAAGAAGTTGAACATAGGACGATGCTCTAGAGCATTTATGAGAGGCACCTCAGAGCCATCCCAAGGAAGGTAGCACTAAGCTGAGGTCTTAAGGACAAATGGGCTTTATGTGAGCTCAGGGAGGTTGGAAAAGGCACTGTAAACAGAGGGGACAGTACAAGCAATACCAAAGACTGTCCCTTTCCATCCACTTGCTTCAACACTCAATGCCTGTATAAAAGGCATCTGCGTGTGGTATGTGCATTCATTTCTGTTTTCTGTTGCAGGTTGGGACTGAGTTTCAATAGCATCTCTGCTGTCGACAATGGTTCTCTGGCCAATGCTCCTCATCTGCGGGAGCTACACTTGGACAACAACAAGCTTATCAGAGTCCCTGCTGGGCTGGCGGAGCACAAGTACATCCAGGTGACGCAAAGCCTATAATTACAGAGAGGAATCTAGAGAGCAAACTGCCTACTGGGCTGCTGGGAGGCAGGAAGCTCTGCTTACAGAGTTTTTACACTGTCATAGTCAGCAGGGTGGCTAGAACAAATTTTCTTAAACTGGACAGATTCAACAACATTCATTCCCCACAGTTCTAGAGGCTGGGAATCTGCGATCAGGGTGCTAGCATGGTGCTGTTCAGGTGAGGACGCACTTAGAGGTTGAGAATGTCAGCATCCAGTTGTGCCTTCACATGGCAGATAGACAGCTGGCTACCTTTGTGTGTGTGTGTGGGGGGTACTGGTGGTTGAACCCAGCAGTGCTCTACCACTGAGTTACATCCCAAATCCTTCTTATTTATTTATTTTTAATTTTAAGACGGAGTCTCACTGAGTTGGCAAGGATGGCCTCAAATTTACAATCCTCCTGCCTCAGCCTCCGGAGATGCTGGTTTACAGGTGTGACCATCATGCCCACCTCTGACCTCTTGTGATAAGAGCAGTAATCCCATTCATGAAGGCCCCTCCCTCATATCCTAATCACTTCCCAAAGGCCACAGCCCCTAACACCACCATACCAGGATTAGAATATCAATATATGAATTGGGAGGAGAGGAGTAGAAAATTAGATCCATTGTTTAGAAAGATATTTTTAAAATTTCCACATAAGTATTCACTCTGCTTTTGTAAAAAACAGGTATAATTACTACCTTTTAAATTTTGTGCTATATCTTTGAATGTACTATAATGCTTGCTGCCAAAATATAATATATTTTGGGAATGGTAGTTTCTGAGCACAGAGCAGTGTAACAAATAAATACCTGTTGCACAAGATGATATAACCCATGATGCATTGGCATGGAATAAAATAATATTTTTAACTTTTAGTTTCTGCAGTTATCATGTGGCTCAAAAGAGAATGTTTAGGTAGTAATGTGGCTGAATTAATCTTATATGGATTATCAAATTACAGTGCTTAATAAGGATAGGAGGACTTGTGTCAATGTTCTACTGTGGTGATAGTGTTTTTCATTTTGCAAATCTATGCATGAAAGGCATGTTTACTAGTTTAAATGGTGATAATAATTTCATATATAATGACTTCCATCATTTAAGATAATAAACAAAAATGTTACTCAAATGACTCAAGTTTTTAAATATTCAATAAAAAATTATTCCTAGATCTTAAAGATAGCCTTATTTTATATATTTTTAGCATTTTAAAATTTGTTCCTTTCAGAATTTACAAAGTTGATAAATTCTATCATGATAACTCAGAGAAAATATCTTAACACTTTTTTCTAGGTAAAATCATATTATATAGTTGCCCGAATGGTAATCTACATAAATTTTGCTTGGAGTTCAAGATAGGGTTATCTTTTACTCTGCTGGAAACAATGACAATCAATTACTAACCTATTTTTGTTATTGTTGAGTTATGACAGAAATTCAAAATTAAATTGACATAGAACAATTTATACTGACTAGATTTAAATTAAGTGTTTGATTTATAAGGATGAATCACAATTTTTCTTGATTCAATGGGGTCTTTGGTAGTGGTGGTGGATTGGTAACTAAACAGAGTTTTAAGTAAAATCAGGATACTTAGAAGACTAAATAAGACTAGCTACTATTTTTTATTAGTGAGTTTTCTGTGACTGGTGACTTTGTTTTTATATCCTACAATGATCATTTTCACATCCTTGATTCCTATTTTAAAGTTATTAGGACATATTATAGACTTCATAAAGCAGTTCAATAAGTTCATTAAGAACATTTAAAAAATGAAATAGAAATAGGGCTTGGTGGCAAACGCACACCTATAATCCCAGTACTTGGGAATGTGAGACAGGAGAATCGTAGGTTCTTGGCCAGCCTCAGAAACTTAGGGGACGCTGTCTCAAAATGAAAAATAAAATAGGGCTGGGGGTGTAGCTCAGAGGTAAAAACCCCTGGATATTCTATCCCCAGTACAACACACACACACACACACACACACACACACACACACACACACAGAAATAGAATAGAAAGATCATTATAGTGATATTTCATAAAATTTGATTGCATTAATAAGCCTCAATATGCACTGCATTTCTTATTATGGGTTGTAGAGAAAATAATAAAGCATGCTGTTTTGGAGTCTCTTGAATATAAGAAGACCCTATGGGTATTCTATGGGTATTTGCACAGTGCTACATATTTGGAAGGGCCTCATGCTTGGTTTCCACCTCTAGTTGGTGACCCACATGCCCATTTTATCACCACTGTAGGAACTGCACATATTCTATTTTCTTTTTTCTTAAGATTTCACCTATTCTAATTTCTTTTCAACTTTTTAGTGAAAATGATATCATCATTCAACCATATCTACAATCCAGTTTTAGAACATTTCTATATTTTTCCAAAATAGCCCTCTCAATAATTTCTAGACAATTGTTAATCTCATCAACAGCCACAGGAAATCATTCCTCTAGGTGATCATCTACATTTGGTTTTATAGATCATAGTTTTGATGCTGCATCTAAGAATCTTTAACTTCTAAAAATTTTATAATTTGAACTCCTATTTTTACAACTATATCTAGTCGTGAGTTACTCTTAGAATATGGTATAAGGTGAGAGTCTACTTCATTTCTGCATGTACAGAGCCAATTGTCCCAATGCCATGTGTTAAAAAGTTTATACTTTCTCAGTGAATTGCTTTACATCATTGTTGGAAACCATGTGGCCATAAATATATGGGTTTATTTCTGGACTTTTAATTCTCTTATATCTATCTCTATGTCTATCCATACATTAGTTTGGTACCTTTTGATTATTGTAGCTTGTTATTAAATTTTGAAATTGGGAACTGTAGGTCATCCAATTTTATTCGGTTTCAAAAATTGTTTGGGGCTATTTTGGTTCCTTTGCATTCCAAATAAATTTTGGGATCTGCTGGTTCATTTCTAAAAATTGAAACAAAAATCCTAGAATTTTGAAAGGGATTGTATTGAAGTTGTAGATCGATTTGTGAAAAACTGCCATTTTAATAACATTGTCCACCAATATAAAAACAAGCAATATCTTTCTATTTATATTTTATTTTATTCTCAGCAATATTTTGTCATTTTTAGCATACAAGTATTGCCATTTTCGTAAATTCTTTCCTTAGTTTTTCATTATTTGTTTTGCATGAGTTGATAATTTCATTTTTATTTGTTCCTAATATGTAGAAATGCAATTGATATTATATATTGATATTATATCCCAGTACCATGCTGAACTTGTTTTCAATGTATTAAGTTTTTGTTATTTCCTTTGAATATTCTATATTTAGGATCATGTCCTTTGTGATTAAATAGAGTTTTAATTATTTTAAAATCTGAATTCCTTTACTTAGGTGTTGGGGTTCTTTTTTTCTGCCTATTTTTATTGGCTGGAATATCCAGTGAAATGTTGAATGAAAGAGATAAATTAGACATCTTTGCCTTTTTTCTTATTTTAGGATCAGGCATTCAATTTTTTTGCCAATAAATAAGATGTTTGCTATAGGTCTTTTATATGTGTTCTTCATCAAGTTGAGGAAGCTCCTTCTTATTCCTTGTTGATTAGAATTTTTTTCATGAAGGTTGCTGGAGTTTTCTAAAAGCTCTTTCCGTGTCTATTGAGATAATCATATGGGTTTTGTCCTTTATTCTTTTAATATGGAATGTTACACTAATGGATTTTTAGATGTTAAATCAATTTTAAATTCCTGAGAAAAATTATGCATGAGTTGGCCATAACACATGCTTTTTACACTTTGTGAAATACAGTGTCCTAATATTTTGTAAATATTCTCCAACCTATGTTCATGAGAGATAATTATAGTTTTCTTTTATAATTTTTGTCTGACTTTGTTTTTAGAAAATACTTCATAGAATGTTTTGAGGATCTGATTTACTTTTTTTACATAGAAAACTACTTGCCTATTTCTTGATATTTTCTTTTCTCACTTTCAACATTAGCTATAAATTCTTACTAAACAGAAGCCCTGCCTTTTCTGGTTAATTACTGCTGAAATATAGAGGGTGGGACATTACAATAAAAATTTTACAAACATTTAAGAATCATAAACATTTTGGCAATACTCATTTGATTTTAATATAACTTGTTTTTGTTTATTCTGACATATACTATTATCCTTTTAAATGCTTTCATAAGCAAGATACTTTTTACCAACATATAGATGTGGATGTTCTGTTACGTAGAGTAATATTGCAAGTCAATCTTTTAAAATCTCACTTTTGAAGTACTTTTTTATAAGTTTGGTATCTAGTGACCCTAAGAAAATCTATAAACAAAATACCATTATCTTAAATTTGATCATAAAATACATTTCAGAAAAAGAGTCTAATGAATTATAGCTCAATATTCTTAAGAGTAGAATTTTTAACATAGAATATTTTTTGTTAAAATTTTCTACGTCTGTTTATTGAAAAAACTTTGAAACAAATTTTCTTTTGAACTTTGTGATTCTTTACTTCAATTTCATATAATATGGTCTCCTTTTTTAAACATTTCCTCATTCTATATAATTTATCAAAATATATAGTATTTCTATTTTTTTCTGAAAATATAATATTATAGCCAGGGATGGTTGTGCATGCTGGTAATCCTAGTACTCGGGAGGCTGAGACAGGAGGGTAATAGGTTCAAGGACAGCCTCAGCAATGTAGTGAGACTTTCAGCAAACCAGCAAGACCCTGTTTCAAAAAATAAAATAGAGCCGGGCGTGGTGGCGCACGCTTGTAATCCCAGTACTTTGGGAGGCGGAGACCGGAGGATCCGGGTTCGAGGCCAGTCTTACTTGTGCATGCGCACGCGCGAGCATTCTCTCTCTCTCTCTCTCCCTCCCTGTCTCTCTCTCTCTCTCTCTCCCTCCCTGTCTCTCTCTCTCTCTCTCTCTCTCCACCTAGTGAGGCCCTCCGCAACTTCGTGAGAC
>PVJS01045321.1:0-16284 GCA_004027185.1 Glis glis
CCTGATTGCTAATGATGTTGAACATTTTTTCATGTATCTATTGGCCATTTGTATCTCTTCTTTTGTGAAGTGTCTATTCATTTCAGTTGCCCACTTCTTGATTGGATTGTTTGTTTTCTTAGTGTAAAGTCTTTTAAGTTCTTTGTATATCCTAGATATTAGACCTCTGTCAGAGGGATAGCTTGCAAAGATCTTCTCCCATTCCATAGACTTTCTCTTTAAGCTCAATGATTTCCTTTGATGAGCAGAAGCTTTGTAGTTTAATAATGCTATTAATTCTTGTTTTAATTTCCTGTGCTTTGGAGGTCTTGTTGAGGAAGTTTCTACCTGTGCCTATATTATGGAGTGTTGGACCTATGGCTTCCAATAATTTCACAGTCTCTGGTCTAACTTCCAAGTCTTTGATCCATCTTGAGTTGACTCTTGTGCAGGGTAAGAGGTAAGGATTCAGCTCCATTTTTCTACAGGTAGATAACCAGTTTTCCCAGCACCATTTGTTGAAAAGACTGTCATTTCTCCAATGTATGTGTTTGGCACCTTTGTCAAAAATCAATCGGCTATAAGTTTGTGGACTTGTTTCTGTATCTTCTATTCTGTTCCACTGGTCTATGTATCTGTTTTTGTGCCAATACAATGCTGATTTTATTACTATAGCTCTGTAGTATAATATGAAGTCAGGAATTGTGATACCTCCTGCATGGTTCTTATTGCTGAGAATTGCTTTGGCTATTCTGGGTCTTTTGTTTCTCCATATGAAATTAATGACTGATTTTTCTAGCTGTGTGAAAAATGATGTTGGTATTTTGATAGGGATTGCATTGACTCTGTAGATCATTTTTGGCAGGATGGCCATTTTGATAATGTTTATTCTGCCTATCCAAGAGCAGGGGAGATCTTTCCATCTTCTAAGATCTTCTTCAATTTCTTTCTTCAGTGTTTTATAGTTTTCATTGTAGAGGTCTTTTACCTCTTTGGTTAAGTTTATTCCCAGGTATTTGATTGGTTTTGAAGTTATTGTAAATGGAATTGCTTTCTGGATTTCTTTCTCAGTGTATTCATGGTTGGCATATATGAAAGCTGCTGACTTTTTTAGGTTGATCTTGTATCCTGCTACATTGGTGAATTTGTTAATCAGCTCTAGTAGACTTTTGGTTGAGTTCTTTGGGTCTTCTAGGTATAAGATCATATCGTCTGCAAATAAAGATAATTTTAGTTCTTCTTTTCCTGTTTGAATTCCTTTGACATCCTTCTCTTGTCTTATTGCTCTGGCAAGAGTTACAAGGACTATGTTGAAAAGGAGTGGTGATAGTGGGCATCCTTGTCTTGTTCCTGATTTTAAGGGGAATTTTGGCAATTTTTCCCCATTCAATATGATGTTGGCTTTGGGTTTCTTATAAATTGACTTAATGATGTTGAGGTATGTTCCTTCTATTCCAACTTTCTGTAGAGGTATTAACATGAATGGGTGTTGAATTTTGTCAAATGCTTTTTCCGCATCTATTGAAATGATCATGTGATTTTTGTTTTTAGTTCGGTTTATGTGGTGGATAACATGTATTGTTTTGTGTATGTTGAACCAACCTTGCTTTACTGGGATGAAACCAAGTTGGTCATGGTGTACAATTTTCTCAATATGGTTTTGAATGCATGTGGCTAGTATTTTATTTAGAATTTTTGTGTCTATGTTCATTAATGATATTGGTTTGTAATTTTCTTTCCATGAGGTATCTTTGTCTTTGGTATTCATGGGATGTTGGCCTTGTAAAAAGAGTTTGGAAGAATTCCATCTCTTTCAATTTCACAGAATAGATTGTGAAGTATTGGTTTTAGTTCATCTCACTAGGTTGAGAGAGAGAGAGAGAGAGAGAGAGAGAGGGAGAGAGAGAGAAAGAGAGAGAGAGAGCTGAGGCTGGCCGTGATCCTGGATCCTCTGGTCTCCACCTCCCAAAGTACTGGGATTATAAGCATGCGGCACCACGCCCGGCGTTCTCCATCAATTTTAAATGATAGCTTTACTGGATATTTCAGTCTTGGTTGGAAGTTGTTTTCTTCCAGGGTCTGGAGTACTTTGTACCATTCCCTCCTGGCATTCTTGACTTGGGTTGAGAAGTCTGGGGTGATTTTTATTGTTTTGCTCCTGTATGTCACCCATCCTTTTGTTCTTGCTGCTTTTAGGATTCTTTCTTTGGCCTCTATGTGAGTCATTTTAATTATTTTGTGGCGAGAGGAGGTCCTTCTTTGCTCCTGTCTTAACAGTGTTCTATATGTCTCCTGTATGTGCATATCCAAATCTTTATGTTCAGAAAATTCTCTGAAATTATTTCTTTGAAGAGGTTTCTTATACCCTTGGTCTGTACTTCTAAACCTTCTTCAATGCCTTTTATCTTTAGATTAGAATGTTTTGCATTGTTCTGTATTTCTTGAATGGCCAAGGTGTGTTGTTGTAATATCTTCTGTATTCATTGACTGTGTTCTCAGTTTTGAATGAGCTGTCTTCCAGGAGTGATACCCTATTTTCCATGTGGTTGAGCTGACTAGAGTTGGTTTCTATTGCAGTCTTTAATTCGTTTATTGATTCCTTCATTTCGTTCAGAGTTTCTTTCCGATTCTTCCTTAGAGCCTCAACTTCCTCCTTCATCTCCTCTACACTTTCTTTGAGGCCTTTCATCAATCTGAATATCAAAATTCGGAATTCTTCGTCTTGCATTTCCTGCAGGTCAGAGTCAGTGATCTCACTTGTTGATGCATTGTGGGTGTTTCTTGTTTCCTCACTGTTCTTCATTCTTGTATTTTTGGTGTTTTCCATTTTGTGTTTCTGTTGCCTCTGCATCATATACTTTCTGTGTATGAGACCTCTTGATGGTTCCTGTAGTGTCAATTGGGTCAGTACACTGCAGGCTGTGGATCCCTCTTGTCTGGTTGGCTGGGACATGGTATTGTGTGTGGAGGGGTACGCATGGTCCAGAGCTCGGTTATTGTCATGTGAGGAGCACTTTGATGCGCGGTGTTGGGTGTGGGCATTGTGGCGCAGGTGATAGTGCTGGAAGGTGCCCTGTTTCCTTGGTGTTGGTGCTGGTGGTCGCCTGGGCCCCTAGGGATGCACGCATGCTCCGGGTCTCAGGCAGTGTTGCCGTAGGGTGCCCGTGGGAGGTGCGGGCCCCGGGTATCGAGTAGGCGCTTAGGGGTGAATGGCTTTGAGGTGCGGCACAGAGTATTGCTCGTGGGTCCCAATGAGGAGTGTGTGCTTCTACATCTCAGGTGGCAGTGCTGGGGCATGCCCTGACTCAGAGACAGCTCAGAGAGTCATGCGGGTCTTGGTTGGTGGTGCTGGAGGGTATCTTGGCTCTGAAGTGTGGCACACAGGCTCCTGCACTGGGGAGAGGGGTGCAGGCTCTGGGTCTCAGTTGGCTGCGCTGGAGTCCAAGGCAGGGCATGGAAGGCCGCCTGGGACATGCAGGAGGTCACTGGGGTCTGAGGCTGGGCATGGAGGACCTGGTGACACGTGGGAATGCCGAGGTCTGGTACCTGGCGCAGAGGCCACTGAGGTGACGCTGAGGCCTGGGGCAGGTGCAGAGGCCGCCGAGGTGATGCGGGAGGGTGACACCAAGGCCCGATGGTGGGCGCAGAGGCTGTCAAGGTGATGTGCAGGGACGCTGAGATCTGGTACCTGGCACAGAGGCTGCTGAAGTGATATGGAGGCCTGGGGCGGGCACAGAGGCCACCTAAGTGATGCCGAGGCCTGGGGTGGGCGCAGAGGCCACCGGGGTGATGCAGGGGGGGCGCCGAGGCTGGGGCGGGTGCAGAGGCTGTTGGGTTGACGCGCGGGGACGCCGAGGTCTGGAACCTGGCACAGAGGCTGCTGAGGTGATGCCAAGGCCTGGGGCAGGCGCAGAGGATGCTGGGGTGATGCCATGGCCTGGTGCGGGTGCAGAGGCTGCTGAGTTGACGCGCGGGGACGCCGAGGTCTGGAACCTGGCACAGAGGCCGCTAAGGTGATGCTGAGGCCTGGGGCGGGCGCAGAGGATGCTGGGGTGATGTCATGGCCTGGTGCGGGTGCAGAGGCTGCTGGGGTGAAACGGGGGGGACGCCAAGGCCCAGGGTGGACGCAGAGGCCACCAGATGATGTGGGGGGGACACCGAGGTCTGGTACCTTGCACAGAGGCCGCCAAGGTGACACCAAGGCCTGGGGCGAGTGCAGAGGCCACCAAGGTGACACCGAGGTCTGAGGTGGGCGCAGAGGCCACTGGGGTGGTAAAGGAGGACACCGGGGCCTGGGGCAGGCACAGAGGCTGCCGAAGTGATGCGCAGAAATGCCGAAGTCTTGTACCTGATGCAGAGGCCGCCAAGGTGATGCCGAGGCCTGGGGCGGGTGCAGAGGCCACCGAGGTGACACCAAGGTCTGGGGCTGGCACAGAGGCCACTGGGGTGACGAAGGAGGACATTTTTAACATGTAATTTTACTGTTATCTTACATTTAGTATCACATTTCAGAATTATCTATGAATATTTTTCACAGTATGTGAAAAATGGTTTAGGTATAGGGCAGTTTAAAAAGTGATTGGGCTTGGCATAGCAACACATGCCTGTAATTCCGGTACTCAGGAGGCCAAACAGAAGGATCCCAGATTCAAGGCCAGCCTTGCAAAGCTGAGACAGAAGGATCACAGGTTCCAGGCCATCCTCAACATCTTAGGGAGACCCTGTTTCAAAAGGAAAAATTAGAAAGGGCTGGTGGTATAGGTCAGAGGTAGAATGTCCCTGGGTACAATCCCATGTACCAAAAACACAAAAACAAAAATGGTTGGTATAAAGGAATAAATATCCATACTAATAAACCAATCCTATTTATTATGCCTCCAGAAAATAAGACACATATACCTTCATTCCAGTTTCCATAATAACTTCAGTATCTGCAGAAATCATTTACTTCAAGACTGTTACCTCCTGCCCATTAATTCTTGCTCCTTCCTGTGAAACATTATTTTTCTTTTATTTATTTTTTTTTTTTGCGGTACACCGGGGATTGAACGCAGGGGCGTTCTACCTCCGCGCTACGCCCCCGGCCCTATTTTTTATGCTTTATTTTGAAACCAGGTCTCACGAAGTTGCGGAGGGCCTCATTAAGAGGAGAAAGAGAGAGAGAGAGAGACAGACAGACAGCTAGAGAGCTGAGGCTGGCCGTGAACCTGGATCCTCTGGTCTCCGCCTCCCAAAGTACTGGGATTACAAGCGTGTGCCACCACGCCCGGCCTGAAACATTATTTTTCATAAATGGATATTTTAGATTGAGAGGCCAACTACTTGCCTTTGAAGATCTTCCCCACCTCCAGGAGTTTTTACTGTAACTAATTTTTTATTTCCTTCATCAATTTCATCATCTCTATTGATATTGGATAATTCCCATTGGCATAAGAAGTGGCTGTATTATTCCCCATAAAAATAGACTCTTTTTTTCTTTTAATTATTATTTCATGTCTTTACTATACCTTGAAACCAAAATTATTGAAAGCAATTGTCTTTTCTGAAACTCTTCTCTTTCTTACCTCTTTTTTGTTTTCCAGTAAGGGGGTCTATCTCCAGTCTTATCCTCTGTCTATAGTGTTCCTATTGATCAACCAAGGTAAGCCTATGCAAAAGGCCCTTTGAGTAAATAAATCAGTGAACAGCAGTAAAAATTATGAAGCATAAGTTCAGAGATTTACAGACAAAAATTGTACGTAGAGACTCAGAAACCTAGGAGGCAATAGTGAGCAATATATGTGTAACCAAAGTCCCAGAAAGAAGGGAGAAAAAATATTTTTAAAAAACTTTCATTTTTTCTAAAATTTGATAAGAATTGTAAATCCACAATTCAATTCATTAAATAAATGACACAGAATAAGCATAAACAAATCTTCAAATAGGCATATCATAATACATAAGATGTTAATAATAGAAAAACTGGGTGTTTTTATTCAATTAATCTCTGTGTTATCTTCAAAATTTTCTGTGAATGCCAAACTATTCTAAAACAAAAAGTTCTTAAAATATTACAAGGAAACAAGTACATATATAGTTATAAATCTTCCTGTATGTATGTGTGTGTGTGTGTGTGTGTGTGTGTGTGTGTGTGTATGCATACACAGAGTGGTTATGTTTTGGGTTTAACCACCCAAAATATGAGTGGTTAAATTAATATCAGGTAGTAAATACCAAAGAAGAAAAAATACTGCCAGGAATGAGGAGAAACATCTTAAAACAATAAAAAAGTAAATAACCAAAGAATGATTAAAATTATAAAATGCCTTAAAATAATAAAAGTTGAGCCAATTTTTATACTTTAACTTATTTTGTACTTTAGATTTTTTATTTTTAATTGATATATAAAATTGAATGTGTTTGTATGGTACCATGGTGTTTCAATGTATGTATATTGAGTAATAATCAAATCGGGGCAAATGTTACTTCTCAAACGTTGGTCATTTCTTTAAGATGAAAACATTTAAAAACCTTTCTTCAAAATCCTTTCTTTTTTTTAATAAGCAGCACATTAACATTATCTACCATCAACAGAACAGCAGACTTCTTTTTCCTAACTATAACTTGGTACATGCTAATCAATCTTTCCCCATATTTGCCTCACCCTTAGAATCCCTCAACTGATTACCACCATTCTACTCTCAACTGTTTTGAGATCAATATTTTTAGTTTCCACTTATGAGTGAGAATATGTGATACTAGTAGCGATAAGTTCTCTCAATTTTAGTATGGAAATATTTTTTAAGTCTGGGAATATTTTTTCTCTCATTCATGTCTAAAGGATAGCTTTTCTGTATACAGTATTTTTGGTTAGCAGTTTTTTTTATCTTTTGTTTTAATTTTAGTACTGTGAAAATAATACCCAACTCCCTCCTGGCCTTTAAGGTTTCTGCTGAGAAGTTTCTTGTTAGGCCAATTGGTACAACTTTGTGTGTTATTTGTTCTTTTCCCTTTTTTTTTTTTTTTTTGCTTTGAATAATCATCTTTCTATTATTTATTTATTTATTTATTTGTTTGTTTTGTATTGGGTGCATTGTAATTTTACATCATAATGGAGTACAGAAAGTTAGAAAAATACATGCACACAACTCTTATTACCCTCCCCACCAGGTTCCCACCAGGTTCCCCCCAGCTTCTCACAAGTCTTTGAGATTGGAATTGGCAATTTTGGAATTGGCAATTTTTTGGAATTGGCAATTTTGTGTACATTCATAGCATCATTTCTACTATTGCATTTTTTATGATTTCACCCCCCCTTCCCTAATTACCTTCAGTCATTCTCCTGGAGTCTCTGCTCATCTATCTGATGTTGCCCTCATTACCAAATATCTCTCTAGTGTCCACATGTTAGAGAGAACATACATCTGTAGAGTTTTTTATAATATGACTTGGGGTAGACTTGATGGAACTGATTTTGACTAGTAATATTTGACCTTTTGTACCTAGCTAGTTATATCTTACACTAGACTTGGGCATTTTCTGGTATACATTTAAATAAGCTTTCTACTTCTTTGGTACCCTCAAGTCTTCCTAAAACAAACTCAAATATCTCCTCTCTTAATGTTGACCCAATGTTCCCATAGCCTTCTTCAATTTTCTTTTTTTCCTCGCCCAAATGTGTATTTTCAAATAGCCTGTCTTTAAACCCACTAATATTTTCTTCCACTTGATCTGGAAGATCACCTTGTTGTTTACCTCTTCTATCATGTTTTTAACTTTGCTTAGTGTACTTTTCAGCTCCAGAATTTGTTTGATTTTTTAAAAATTTGTTTCAAACTCTCTGTTATGTATCTTTATTAATTTGTTAAATTATATCTGTGTTATTTTCTTGAACATTGTGAAGTTTCCTTAATAGAGCTATTTTGAAGTCTCCATTTAAGAGTTGGCAAATACCAATTGTTTTAGACTCCATTTCTGACACCTTATTTTGTTCCTTAGGTGAAATCATGTTTCTCTGAAAGTTCTTGATGTTTGTTGACATACATCATCTGTGCACTGAAGGATTAAGTTTTATTCCAGTTTTTACAGTCTGTCTTTGTTTCTGTCCATCCTTCCAAATATTCTATGCAGTTTTCTGGTTTTCTCTGAGCCTGTGAAACTTGCACAATTTCAGAGCAAAATCACATCCTAGATTCAGATTTGCTTTGAGGTAACTGTTGGTGCATTGTTGCTATTACAGCACTAGAGAGCACTCCAACTTCAGGGTTGTCCCAAATCTTCAGTTGATATGTTCCTTCAAATGAACCTAGGGAGTGTTGGATACCTGACCTAATCGATGTTTATCACAACTTTAACCCTCAAATAATAGGGTGTACTTTATTTTGATTTGTATAATATATATTCTATAAAGGAGACAAAATTCAAGATCATAACACTGGTTAAGTAATAAAAAATATTAAAATTATGCAATACATAGTCTTTAATCACATGGAATCAGAAAACAATCAGGAACAGAAAACCTTATGGAAAATTACCAAGTATTTAGGAAGCAATCAAAATGTTTTTTACATAATCCAGGAGCCAATATGTTATGGTACAAATAAAAATTTTAATTAGAAAATGTTATTTATCTGAATAGAAAAGAGAATGCACCATATCAAATATGTGGATATAGCTAAAGTAGTATGTATAGGAAAAATTTTATCTTTACTTTTATTAAAATTAAGCTCTCAAATCAGTAGATGATGTGAAATTTTTAAGTTAATAAATAGGAGAAAAATTAAACACTAAGGAAGCTAGATGGCAATAGTAATTGTAAAATTGGAGATAAAAGAAGAGGAGAAAAACAATAGAGAAAATTAAATAGAAGCAAATTTGGTTCCATAAGAAAGTTTATAAAATTGGAAAATAACTAACCATGTTCATCAATTACAATAGAAAGGGAGAAAGAAACCAAAATTTTCATTATTTGGTATGAAAGAATTGACATCAGTACAGACCCAATAGACATTGAATAGACATCTACAAAAAGCTACTATAAAAAAGAGTTTACCAAGTTTGTAGAACATAAGGCAAATATTGAAAAGTTAATTTTTTTCTAAATATATATATAAATACTATGTTCATAATATAAAGTATTAAATACTTAAGATTCATTTTAAATATAAATATGTGCAAACCCTATATACTAAGAACTACAAAACATTTTTGAGAAAAAGCTAAAAATAATTACAATACAATTAATAATATATAATTATATATAGTATATATATTTATTTGATAAACCCAAAGCCAACATCATACTGAATAGAGATTTAAAGTGATACTTTAATCGAATAATGTACTTCAATGAGCAATAAGCCCATGAAAATTGGCTCACTAAAGTTAAATATTAGAAAAATATAAACTAAAATGAAAGACACTACCCCCAAAACACATAAACATACATACACACACACACACACACACTACTTGAATAACTAAAATTTAAAAGACCAAGAAAAGCCAATGTTAACAATGATGCTAAGTAACTAGAACTCTTGCAAATGGGGAATAAGAGTGCATAATGGAATAGCCATTTTCTAAACTATCAGTTCCTTAAATCCTGTCATATATTTCCTATATTGCTCAATATTTATCCAAGAGAAATGAAAGCAGGTACATGCAAAGATGTTCAAGCAAATAAATATTCTTAGGAGCTATTTCATGATAATTCAAAACTGGAAACAAACCAAATGTCCATCAAATGGTGAATGGATAAGCATACTTTCTAATGTCCTTACAAATAAATACTACACAAAGATAAAAAAATGAGTGTGCTTCTGATGCATATCAGAGCATATATAAATCTCAAACATTATGTTATATGAATAAAGTCAAGCAAAAATGGCTATATACTGTATGTTCTTATTTATATAACAATTCTATATAAGCAAAAATTACAGTGAGACAAAGCAAATAAGTGTTGTTAAAGGCTCCATTTGGGGAGAGAGTTTTGATGGCTTATAGACCATTCAGAATATTTGATGGTGAATATTTATTCTGTAGTTTGATTATAATTCATTAGTCAAAATTCATCAAATTATAAACATTGGCAAGTACATTTTTATTGTTTGAAAAATACTCCAGTGGAGCAAGCGAGGGAGGTGGTTTTGGGGAGGGAGGGAGAATTACAAAGGAAACACTTCCACTGACATTATCAATGCCAATCTCAATATCTTATATGGGGAAGGGGGAGTGGGGAGGGAGCAGGGAGAAAACTCACCAAATGCTATGTGGATGTATGTTGCTATCACTGTGAGCTACATTATGATGTGAGACTATAATGCACCAATAAAAGTATAAAAAGAGAAAAATATCTCAATGAAGCTGTTTATTTTTAAAAGTATGCTATAGTAAATATTTACTTAAAATGCTTACCCTATAGTAGATGATCAATAAATAGAAGAAAATACAAGTTTTATTAGGTTGCATGAATCTCTTTAATCAGGAGGATTCAAATTAAAAAAACTATAGGATAACATTGAGAAACCAAACTCTATTACAATTTCACCTAAATATGACTTAAAAAAGAATAATTTACTCATCTTTTTATGCCAAGTAATCATTTAACGAGGATTTAAGGAATCATGACCTGAAATATGAAAAATATAGTCCATAACAGGTAATATATTTTACATATTAGAAAAAAAATGTGCCTTGTCTTTTCCTTCTCTTTTCAAAATTCTCACACAATGAAAATTGTTCTGTATTTTTACAACCTGCTGCTGCAAAAAAACCAATTAAACCTACTTTGCCAAGTAACCACTGAGCAGAAAAGGCATGTTACTGCCCAATGTAATCACCTTTCTTGTCAGTAGCATCAAAATATTTGGCATGCCAGTTGCAGAAAACTGTTTGGCAATTATGAAGTGAGAGTTGGATTCATTCCATATCATTTTGAGCAATACTGAATGCCTAAACCTCCACCAGTTTAGAAGACAGCATTATAACACTGTGGGTGTGTAAGAATATTCTGCATCTTCTAACACCTGGGCATGGTGGGGGTGTGGATTTAATGACTTCTCACTATAGCTGGTAGATTGTATTCATAACCACTTCTAGTGCTCTATTGCTCTACCTTTTCTAGTACTTTTCTAATAAGCTTTTGAAAGCAATATAATTTTCTATGATTTGTTAATGATTTTATGACTTTCTTTTTAAAAATCTCCATGATTCACACTACTCTATATTACTATCATCCCTAAGACATTTTCAAATAGGAAACATCATGACTAGCTCACACTATATGCTCACCTTGTAGGATTAGCAGGCCCAGCATCAGTCTCTAGAATGCCTAGCGAGGGCAAGTGTCTTTTAGCCTTTATTTAGAGGGCAGGAGTAAGGGCTAATTTACTACTACTGTGATTTCAGAAAGGTTCTCCAAAGTCACATTTACTTCTATGTTCACTTGAAACTAACATGTTGCTTTTGGGTCTTAGTGACTCACTATTTTTCCCATACTTTCAAAAGTAGAAAAGCAATGGGCAAAAGCTTATTGTCAGGAAATTGTATGAGTAGTTAAATATGAACTCATGCTGAATTAACAATTATAGTATACAATATTAGGATTGGTATACGGATTTATATTTTTAAGTTATTTTAAAATATATTATCTCACTTGATTCTTAGGAAAACTTTGATTAAATCAAATATTATGATCAGTATATAACATACAGGAAAATATAGGGTCTTAGGATTTAAAAAACTGGCCAAGGTCATCTAACATATGAGTAGTATCAAAGAAAATAAAATTGTTACTTTATTACAAATCCATTAGAGATGTACAAAACTATAAAAATATAATTTAGACAGAAAGATAAAGAAGTTTCTTCTTTACTGTGAAATCTACAATAGGGACTGATTTCCATAATTAGAATAATGTTTAAAATATATTGTTCCTTATACAATGAATTATTAAATATTTTAATTATAATAATAAATACACAGATTTACATTTGTCAAAACTCACCAAGCTATATATTTATTTTTTAATTTTTTTTTGAGGTACCGGGGATTGAACCCAGGGGTGTTCTAACTCCGAGCTACACCCCCGGCCCTATTTTTTATCCTTTATTTTGAAACCGGGTCTCACGAAGTTGCAGGGGCCTCACTAAGTAGCTCAGGCTGGCCGCGAACCTCCAATCTCTGCCTCCCAAGTACTGGGATTACAAGCATGGGCCACCATGCCTGGCTCAAGCTATATATTTAAAAGATATGTTTTTGTTGCATATAAGTTGTACCTTAATAAAATTGATTACAAAGTATGTTACCTCTGAAATTTGGTGATATATTTTATTAAATATATATTTGCAAACTTTAATATACTGTATCTTTAGTATAAATAATAAATACTAGATATATAAACATAATTACTGGAACATAAATTATACAAATGATTTTGTGATTTTATACATGGTTTTGAAATAAATAATTATGCCTTTGGATCAATTATATTTTTTATTTACTCTTCTGGGTTTTCCTTTAATATTTATGCTTATAAATTTTCTGATAGTTTTAAAAAATACAAAATGATTATATAAAATTCTGATAGTAAACTTTTCATTTAGTATTTGATGTGTAAAATGTAGCTTGTATTAGGAGCTATAATGATTTAAATTATCTGATGGTTTACCAAAATATTAGGTGTTTTTATAATACAACTTTCAAATTAAATGAATATTTGCTTATATAGTTTTTAAATAATTATTTTGAGAATGATAATAAATTATTTCTAAAGTGGCCAAGTTTCTGTGAGACCAGTAGTAAATCACCAAAAGAGAAACTCAAATTCACCTTATACTAACAAGAAATTTGTGTTCTGTTAGAGAAATGGCTATATTTTTATCCTTAAAAATAATTATTTGTCGTGAATTTGCCTTATAGCATTATTACATGTTTTTATTTACTGTGGCTAGCAAAATGAATGGTGACTGGAAAGGATGCTGTTTATTTAATACAAGTATTAAGAAGAGGCTTTCTCTATAACTTACAAGCACACTCGGGATTTTTGCCCCAGTTTTAAAGAATGACAGCAAAAACACCTTTATCTGACATTTAGGATGATTAAATTTTGAAAAATCACTTGGCATATTCAGCAGGACTCCACAGGGTACTCAAGCTTTATAAGGCAATGGATCATGTTAGCTTAACTTATATTTAAGATTTGCTGGCCTGATATTATTGTGTTAGGCAGTATTGCTGAAATGGAAACATAAAATTTTGCTGCTGTGAGATCAAGTTTATGCCTACCCTACACTATAAATTAGCTCCATAAAGTTTTAAAATGCAATGTTTATTCTGCCTCTAGTATTGTGAAATAGCAAACTGTAGTTAAATACATAAAATTAAGTCTACTTTGTGTGAAAACATATTCAGGAAGGTTACTTGGCCTTCAAGAAGCTTTCATATATGAAGCTAAATGAAAGAAGCCAGCAGTGTTTAAGTATTCATTTTAAAAGCAGCATGTCTTCATAGTGCATAATGCCTAATTTTTATGAGCCCATGTATACATTGGCTACTAGTGCAGGATAACAAGAAATGTAATGTGGAGGAGGAGGATATTATAATATTCATAAACATGTGTACCATCTATGACATCCTACTTTGTAAATACATTTGTACAAGCAAAAATATTAAATAAAATGGTATAATGAGTCTAACTCAATTTTAACTCAATTCCAGGGGCATAAAATTGGTTTGTTATGCATTAATTTAGCCATTTAAATAAAAGTTACAGAAGTAACATGTGAAAAAATATTTTTATTGGAAAATATCTTGAAAAATATGGGTAAGGAAATGTATTACATTGGCAATAAAAAAAGTAGGAAAAACATTAGGACCTTCCATCCCCTCAACATGGAAGAAGGCAACCAACAGGGTTTATCATTAACAAGCATAAAACCATTAGCATAAAACTAGTATATTATTACCTGCTAGCTAAAAAATGACCTTATTGTTAACCACATTTATAATAATACAGAACACAGAATTTATCAAAATTTATAAGCATATAAATTTTATTTATCAATTATGTGCAGTTTTATGTAATTTTTATTTGTATATTTTTAAGCATTTATTTCATTTTCTTGCCAATATAAGACAAATTAAGACTGAGCTAACATTTGAAATTATGCCTTTTTGCCTCAAACATTCTATGGTTGACAGAGATGATAATAAAATGGATTTTTAATTTTTAATTAATATTAAAATGGATCTTAGTATTATGTATAAAAGTAACTATAGCCACATTTAGATTCTTATAACAAAGATAATTTATGTGAATAAAATCATCTTTTTATAATATTTGTTGTACAGGACTCTCTACTGTATAATGCAAAATAAAATAAGGTCTATAATTTGAAAAAGGCAATGCAATAAATGATACTATAAAAATCAATTTTAGCCAGGCATGGTGACACATGCTTGTAATTCCAGTACTTTGGGAGGCAGAGACCAGAGGATCCGGGTTCGTGGCCAGCCTCAGCTCTCTCTCTCTCTCCCTGTTTCTCTCTTTCTACTTAGTGAGGCCCTCTGCAACTTCATGAGACCCGATTTCAAAATAAAATATAAAAAAATAGGGCCGGGGGTGTAGCACAGAGGGAGAACACCCCTGGGTTCAATCCCCAGTACCGCAAAAAAAAAGAAAAATCAATTTTAAAATATATTGATTTAATATATAATTTAAGATAATGAAATTATCTTTACTACATATGAAGTATTTGGAAAATAATATTTGATATTATTTGGAAAGTATACAAATCTATGAGTGCCAACATTATAAAGGATAATTTAATAACTATTAAGATTTATTGATGAATTGCAAATATAGAATAAACAAAAGAGATTTTTTGCATATAATGATATATTTATTTTATTTTTCTTCAATTTAAATTTTAACATAAAATGTATGTATTTTTAAATGTGATAAGTTATCCAAGCATTATATAATATTGATTTAATTTTAAGTTTTCAAGAAAAATTAGTAAATATTCTTTTTTTTTTTTTGGTGGTACTGGGGATTGAAGCCAGGGGTATTCTACCTCCGGGCTACACCCCCAGTCCTATTTTTTATTCTTTATTTTGAAAAGGGTCTCACTAAGTTGCAGAGGGCTTTGATTAGTAGCTGAGGCTGGCCGTGAACCCAGATCCTTCGGTCTCAGCCTCCCAAGTACTGGGATTACAAGCGTGCGCCACCATGCCCGGCTTGTAAATATTCTAAAATTAGTCAAGACTTGAAAAGGGAAACACTTTGATGGACATGATGTACATACACAAATTTATCAATGCCAATCACAGTGTCATACAAGGGAAAGTGGGGAGGGAGAGGGAGTGGAGTGGGAACTGAGGAAGTGCTTGAGTGCTTCATGCATGTATTCTTCTATCACCCTGAACTTCATCATGATGTATGATTACAATGCACCAATAAAACAAACCCACTTAATTAAAGGATATATAAAATATTGAATAATCACAATTTTTAGTTTGAATATCATTTAAGCACAATTAGCTATACTGGATTTTTTGCAATTATAATTATTAGCAAATATTTATGTTGAGCATATTTATGTATGGTTAATAAGTTCACCAATCTATTACAAAGTTTGGAAGTTAAAGTTACCCATTACTCTAAAGGTTTCCTCTAAAATTTATCATCAATGTGGAAGAACAAGCGTATTCAATATTAATTTTTTGATGAACTATTTCTCCTATGTGTTTTTTAAAGTAATGTTGTATAATAATTATTTTTTATGTTCAATTACAACTTTATTCATTGCTTTCTATGGTTAAGAACACAGTATAAACAAGATCACTTATGTTCAGGATAATTAAAATGACTTTTGTGCATTCTTAAAGTGTCACAATTTTATTTGTTTTTTCTCTTATACTTTATATGTGTCTATAAAATTATTTCCTGTTATTACCACACAGTGTCTACTAAATGGTCAACTGAGTTGGAGGATGTATGCATGCCACGGCCTTGCCTCCTACGGAGTCTGCGTGAACCTACACGCATGACGTGGCAAAAGCTTCAAGGAAGTATGCCCGTAGAAAAAGGTGTCCTGGGTCTTGGAATTCTCACTCCTTTTGAATTATGTCTGTCTCCTGTTTTTGGTGAAATGCTTTCTCAGCACTAGATGGAAAGTTAAGGCTGTAATGCACAGGATATAGCTTTGTGCAGCCCCCTGAGCAGTGGCTGGTAGTCAATGACGGGTAAAATTTTCTCAAGATAAGTCAACCTAAGACAGGACATAGATAAAATTGTATCTATGCTCCAATGACGGGTAA
>PVJS01045322.1:0-16285 GCA_004027185.1 Glis glis
GAGAGAGAGAGAGAGAGAGAGAGAGAGAGAGAGAGAGAGGGAGGAGAGAGGAAAGATAAATCACGCACGCCCGCGCATGCGCGATGAGGTTGGCCGCGAACTCGGATCCTCCGGTCTCTGCCTCCCAAAGTACTGGGATTACAAGCGTGGGCCACCACGCCCGGCTTATTTTTTTGTTTTGAAATAGGGTCTTGATAAGTTGCTGAGGTTGTCCTGAAACCTACGATCCTCCTGTCTCAGCCTCCCAAGTACTGGAATTATAGATGTGTGCCACTGTGCCCGACAAGGTAGGTACTACTGTTTTTCTCATTTTACAGATGAACCCAAGGCTCAGAGAGGTTAAGTAATTGTTCAAAATCACAACGTTAGTAGGTAGCAGAGCTAGGATTTATTTATTTATTTATTTTGCAGTACCGGGGATTGAACCCAGGGATATTCTACTTCTGGGCTACACCCCCAGCCCTATTTTTTATTCTTTATTTTGAAAAAGGGTCTCACTAAGTTGCAGAAGGCCCCACTAAGTAGCTGAGGCTGGCCGCGAACCCAGATCCTCCTGTCTCAGCCTCCCAAGTACTGGGATTACAAGTGTGCGCCACCACGCCTGGCTCAGAGCTAGAGACTGGTTTGATTCATTGTGAACAAGCAGTCTTTCGTTTATTCATTCAGTGGTCATCTAAAATTCTCCTATGTGTCTGGGTCCGATCCCTAGCACTGCAAAAAAATAAGATAAAATCTTCCTATGTGTCAAATGTTCAAAAAAGGAAAAGAAAACAAAACAAAAGAAAAGAATGCTTTTTGTTGTTTGTAGTATCTTCCTGTATAGCTATTCAAGCCTACAGGAAAATATAAGAGAAGCTTGTATCAGTAACTTTTTTTTTCTTTTTTTTTTTTTTTGCGGTACCGGGGATCGAACCCAGGGGCGTTCTACCTCCGAGATACACCCCTGGCCCTATTTTTTATACTTTATTTTGAAACCGGGTCTCACGAAGTTGCGGAGGGCCTCACTAAGTAGCTGAGGCTGGCCGCGAACCCAGATCCTCCGGTCTCCGCCTCCCAAGTACTGGGATTACAAGCGTGCGCCACTACTCCCGGCTTTGTATCAGTAACTTTTCATTTTTATTATTACTGGGCAAGAGGCTTTCTCCAGGGTAGGTCTGTACTATCCATTGTCAGCAATGCCTAAACACTGAGACTGGATTAGGCAGAATAAGCTGAGAGATACAAATATCCATTAGCAATGTTGTCTATTCCCCAAAATAGAACAGCAAAGTTGTATAGACCCAGCTGCAGAGACAACAAGCCTCGGTGCCAAGGACATCGAGCCCGTGCAGTGAAGTGCAACTTAATGGCAGGAAAAAATGTGTAAACACTTATATGGGAAAGCCCATGTCAGCAAAGCATTCAAAGCATTTATAGTGCTTTGGCCATTCTTGGGTCTCACATCTTCTATACGACATGTTCTGTTGGTGCTTGGTGACTCAAAGGAAGCAAGCCCACTTTGACACAGTGTGGCCATGCCTAGGGCTGACACACACTGCTAAACCTGCAGAGCCCCTGGGTTCAATCCCCAGTACCAAGAAAAAAAAAAAAAGAAACCTGCAGAACTTCTTTGGATATATATAATTTGTTGCTAGCGGCTATCTCTTGCAGAGGGCTGGAAATATACTCACTTTGCTGATGAGAAAGCTAAGGGTCCAGAGATGGTTAAGTGCAAGGTCAAGCAGTATGGGGTCGCTCAGAACCTCTGTCAGCTCCCATTCCTTGTCTGAATCCTACGGGGGGCTGTCGTTAGCAGCGCCCTCTTTCTGGTACAGGTACTAGTCTGAGTTGACAGTGGCGACCCGGCCCGCTCCACGGCGGGCTCAGCTAGGGCCCCAGTACTACCTCGGTGAGCCGGAGTGGCGGGAACGCACTAGGTTCCATTTGATCCCAAAGCTGCTGTAGGCAAGACACCTAAGTCGACACTGCTTCGCGTCCACCTTTCTCCCATTACGAGTCTCATACAAGAATAATTAAGTTAAAGCGCCGGAAGCCTGTCTGTCAATCGCCATACCCAGGTGGGTCATTTGTCCCCAGACTCCACCGGAGCTAGAAGGTAAACACGCGTCACCTTCGCCGACCCCCGCCTTGCCGGCACCGCTCGGCTCCCAGCCCCCGCCCCGTCCCGGTCCCGGTCCCGGTCCCGGTCCCGGTCCCACCCTTGCTCCTCAGCTCCTCGAGGCAGGAGGCCGCCACGCCATGATGCTCGCGGCTGTGGTTGCGACGCAGCAGACACGGCTTTAGCGGCCGGATCTCGTCGGGCCCCGGAGCGTCGCCGTCCCGTGCGCCCTCCATCCTTCCCTAGGTGGGACCTGACTCTGGGAAGTCCCGGGAAGCTCCTCGGGCCCGCCCTCTTCCTCCTGCGGCCTGCCGGGAGATGTAGTTCTCGCCGCAGCAAATCCCGCGCGAGAGCAAGGCACGCCGGGAGCTGTAGTCCTAGTGGCTGCTCGTCACGTGCGGCCCCGCCCCGCGCTCGGGGTCCCAGCCAGCCGTCCGGAGTTCATTCATTCGGTGGTCATCTGAAGTTCTATGTGTCTGGGTCCGATCTGTCTCACTGCAAAAAATAAAACCCTTCTGTGTGTCAAATGTCCAAACAGGGAAAAGAAAAGAATGCTTTTTGTAGTATCTTCCTTTCTAGCGATTGTAGCCTACAAGAAAATATGAGAGAAAGGGATGGAACAATTCAGGGCCTACTCAGCCCAGTTTTATCTTATATTTAGGAATTGGAATGGCAAGTTCACGAATGAGGTCTATGTAGGGATTTATTTCGCATTACGAAGCACACATAATTTTAGAGCATCCTCCGCGTGTGTGTGTGTGTGTGTGTGTGTGTGTGTGTGTGTGTTTTGCTGGGGGTTGAATCCAGGGGCATTCTACCTCCGAGTTCCGCCCAGCCCTATTTTATTTTTTCTTTGGAAACAGGGTCTCACTAAGTTGCTGAGAGCCTCACTATGTTGCTGAGGCTGGCTTTCAACCTGCCATCCTCCTGTTTCAGCCTCCCAAGTACTGGGATTACAGGCCTGCACCACCAAGGCTGGCTCTAGAGCATCCTTATGTGCATATGTAGATGCAAAATATTAATACTTAGAATAGTCTGTCATTGTACTATGTTTATTGGCTTTCCCTTTCCAACCTGAAAAGATCTGAAAGATGTCCCAACCTTTAGGCTGATTTGGAGGAAGTCAGTTTTGCTGGGCGTGGTGGCACATGCTTGTAACCCCAGTACTTGGGAGGCTGAGACAGGAGTATCTCAGGTTCGTGGCCAGTCTCAGCTACTTAATGAGGCCCTCCACAACTTAGTAAGACCCTGTTTCAAAATAAAGGGCTGGGGGTGTAGTTCAGAGGTAGAATGCCCCTGGGTTTAATCCCCAGTACTGCAAAAAAATAAAAAAAAAGAAGGAAGTCAGTCTTAACAATTGAACAGTACAGTTTTCAATCTTGCTGAAGATGTAACAAAATAGAATAAGAAAAAAAATTAAGGTAGCATAAGATTTCTACCCGTTCACTTCCATGTTTCACCTGTGCAAACAGGGTTGGGACAAAATGTTTAAATACATAAATAGAACAAAATTTTTAAATACATAAATAGGCTGTTAAGCCGGGCGTGGTGGCGCATGCTTGTAATCCCAGTACTTTGGGAGGCGGAGACCGGAGGATTTGGGTTCGCAGCCAGCCTCAGCTCTCTCTCTCTCTCTCTCTCTCCTTAGTGAGGCCCTCCGCAACTTTGTGAGACCTGGTTTCAAAATAAAGTATAAAAAAATAGGGCTGGGGGTGTAGCGCAGAGGTAGAATGCCCCTGCGTTCAATCCCCGGTACCGCAAAAAAAAAAAAAAAAAAAAAAGGCTGTTAAATAAAAATTACAGGAGGCCGTTGTTCTGGACTAACCTTTATACTAGGCCATAATATACCTGGCTGAAAATCAGAATGGAGGGCTGGGGGTATACCTCAGTGGTAGAATACTTGCTTAGGATGTACAAGGCTCTGGGTTCAATTCCCAGAGCACTGGAAGATAAATGGAATCACTCATGCTAAAGTTCCACACCACCAAGCTGAAAATAAGCTGTTTATCTTAACTTCCAAGAAATCAGGATTGCAGATATTACAGTCAGTTTCCAAAACTGGCCAGTTTCAGTTGGCACGATCATGAAGTTCCCTCTGCCTTCTTTTTTTTTTTTTTTTTTTTGTGGTACCGGGGATTGAACCTAGGGGCATTCTACCTCCGAGCTACACCCCCGGCCCTATCTTTTAATTCTTTTATTTTGAAACAGGGTCTCACTAAGTTGCGGAGGGCCTCACTAAGTAGCTGAGCCTGACCACGAACCGGGATCCTCAAGTCTCAGCCTCCCAAAGTACTGGGATTACAAGCATGCACCACCACGCCGGCTTTTTTTTTCTTTTTAATATACTTTTATTGGTGCATTATAGGCTCACATCATAATGTAAATCATGTTAACAGTGACATACATGCACACAGCTCTTGGTGCCCTCCTACTCCCTCCCCATCCCCTCTTCCCCATATAGAGTACTGAGATTGACCTTGATATTTTCACATATATACACAAATTCAGTGGTAGTAATTCCTTCATTGATCCCCCCCCTTCCCCTAGACCACCTCCCTGGCTCCACTGAGGTTTCTCCTCCATTATCTAGAATCCCCCTGTATCCCAATTACTCCCTAGCTTGCGCATATTAGAGAAAACATATCACCCTTCACTTTCTGTGACTGGCTAATCTCACTTAACATAATGTTCTTCAGGCCGGGCGTGATGGAGCACGCTTGTAATCCCAGTACTTGGGAGGCGGAGACCGGAGGATCCGGGTTCGTGGCCAGCCTCAGCTACTTAGTGAGGCCTCCGCAACTTCGTGAGACTTGGTTTCAAAATAAAGTATAAAAAATAGGGCCGGGGGTGTAGGTTCAATCCCCGGTACCACAAAAAAAAATAAATAAATAAATAAAAATAGGGCCAGGGCTGTAGCTCAGAGGTAGAATGCCCCTGGGTTCAATCCCCGGTACCGCAAAAACAAAATAATAATGTTCTTCAGGTCCTTCCGTTTTCCTGCAGATTTGCTAAGTAGAATTCCATCTTTTTTTCTTTTTTTGAGACAGGATCTCACTATGTTGCCCAGGCTGGTGTCGAAATCCTGGGCTCAAGAGATCTTCCTGCCTCAGCCTCCAAAGTAGTTGAGACTACAGATGCACACCTCACCTAGCTTCTTTCTTGTCATAATACTGCTGCTTAATAGAAAAATCTATATTTTTTTCTTCCAGAAAAACTAACATTTAGCTGGATGTAGTGGCACTCACCTGTAATTCCCACTACTCGCTGCTACTCAGGAGGCTGAGGCAGGAAGATTGCAAAATTTTAGACCAGCAGTGGCAACTTAGTGACCCTGTCTCAAAATAAAAAATAAAAAGGGCTGTGGATGTAGCTCAGTGGTATATCACCTTGGGGGTCAATCCCCAGTACCGCAAACAACAATAGCACTGTGTGTGTGTGTGTGTGTGTGTGTGTGTGTGTGTGTGCACGCATTCCTATGGTACTGGGAATTGAATCCAGGGGCATTCTACCTACAAGCTACACCTCGGGCCCTATTTTTTTTTTTTTTTTTTTTTTTGCGGTATCAGGGATTGAACCCAGGGGCGTTCTACCTCTGAGCTACACCCCCGGCCCTATTTTTTATACTTTATTTTGAAACCAGGTCTCACAAAGTTGCAGAGGGCCTCACTAAGTAGCTGAGGCTGGCCGCGAACCCGGATCCTCCAGTCTCCGCCTCCCAAGTACTGAGATTACAAGTGTGCACCACTGCGCCCGGTGGGCCCTATTTTATTATTATTATTATTTATTTTTTTGTGGTACTGGGGATTGAACCCAGGGATATTCTGTGGGAAACTGTTCTAAGTCTTAAAACTATTGGCTTAAGGATTTATAGCTTTTTGCTTGCTTTGGCAGAAGACTGCCTCTCTTGAGGGAACTGAAGATAGTGACCTCCATGCCCCTTTGCTATCTAAGCCATTTCCTCCTGTTTGACCTACACCTGTGACTTGCTTTGTTTAAAGTTGGAAGACCGCCTAAGGAGGTCGCTGGAGACAGCAGCCTCTGCCACTCTTGCAGAAACTGCCAGATAACAACTTATCTTCTAAAGCATTCCTAACCCAACGCTCTACTCCTTAGCCAAAGACAATGAATGATTTGATGACCCAACCTGAATTCTGTAAACCTGTAATAAAAGGAAGAGCTGAGCTTTGATCTGGGAGTTTGGCTCTCTTGCCTTCTCCCCTCTCACCTCTTCCAGACATGGAATAAAGTCTCAAGAGCATTTATTTCATCTCCTTGTCCCGTTCCCTGCTGGGACAGAGCCCGGCAGCATTCTACCTCCGAGCTACACCTCCCAACCCTATTTTTTTTCATTTTTTGTTTTTTGTGGTACTGGGGATTGAACCCAGAGGCATTCCACCTTTGAGCAACACCCCCAGCCCGATTTTATTTCTTATTTGGAAACAGGGTATTGCTAGGTTGATGAGAGTCTCACTACTTGCTGAGGCTGTCCTCGAACCTGTGATCCTCCTGTCTCAGTCTTCCAAGTACTGGGATTACAGGCGTGCGCTGCCACGCCCGGCTCTATTTTTTATTCTTTATTTTGAAACAGGGTCTCACTAAGTTGCAGAGGGCCTAAGTAACTGAGGCTGGCCACGAACCTGCGATCTTCCTGTCTCAGCTTCCCAAGTACTGGGATTATAAGCATGCGCTACTACGCCGGGCTCTTATTTTATATTTTATATTTTATTTTTATTTTGAAACAGGGTCTGGCTAGGTTGATGAGGGCATTGCTAAGTTGCTGAGGCTGGCGGTAAACCTGAGATCATCCTGTCTCAGCTTCCCAAGTACTGGGATTACAGGTGTGGGCCATTATGCCCAGCAACACTAACATTTTAGATTAAAGTAGTAATTTAAAAAATCTAAGTTTCCTTGCTTAGAGGGGGGTATTTTATGTAAAGTAGAAATAATTGTTTGCCCATATTCACTTAGGGTCAGTTCCTTTCATATTTTGTTTACATGGGTGAGGAAATCAGATATTTGATAAGAGGAATTGTTAAACAACATAACCCATTTGAGAACCTCCAATTTAGTCAAAAACAGTTATAATACAAACTAGTAGCCGTGCATGGTGGCACATGCTTGTAATACCAGTACTTGGGAGGCTGAGACTGGAGGATCCGGGTTTGTGGCCAGTCTCAGCTACTTAGTGAGGCCCTCTGCAACTTAGTGAGACCCTGTTTCAAAATAAAGAATAAAAAAAAAATAGGGCTGGGGTGTAGCTCGGAGGTAGAAGGCCCCTGGTTTCAATCCCCAGTACTGCAAAAAAAAAAAAAAATACAAGCTAGTAATTGTGATGTATGCATCCTTTTTCATATAATTTCATCTGTAATTTAAGAATTGAATAATTCAACCATTTTATAAAGTAATGATGTTTCATAGATACCCCCTCTCTCCCAAAGATCCTGTTTTTTCTCCTGAATGTTCTATTTCCAACAATGCTGTAATTGTGTGTGTGTTTGTCCTGGGCTTGGGCCTTGGATCTTTTTTTTGTGTGTGTGGTATTGGGGATTGAACCCAGGGGCATTCTACCTCCAAGCTACACCCCAGCCCTATTTTTTGTGCTTTATTTTGAAACAGGGTCTCACTAAGTTGCAGAGGGCCTCACTAAGTAGCTGAGGCTGGCCGCGAACCCGGATTCTCCGGTCTCAGCCTCCCAAGTACTGGGATTACAAGCGTGTGCCACCACGCCCGGCTGCCTTGGATCTTTTTATTTCTAGCATCCACCAAAGTCTGTGACAAATAGTAGGCACTCAATAAATAGTACTGTATTGAATGGCTAATAATTAATTTCCATGTTTTTTTTTTGTACTGGGGATTGAACCCAGGAACCTTCAATCACTGAGCTACACCCCCAGCCCTATTTTATTTCTTATTTTGAAATAGGGTCTCGCTAGATTTCTGAGGGTCTTTCCAAGGCGCTCAGGCTGGCCTCGAACCTGCGATTTTTCTGTCTCAGCCTCCCAAATACTGGGATCGTAGGCGTGCACCACCACGCCAGGCTAATTTCCAAGTTTCTATTCATTCATTCATTCATTCATTCATTCATTCATTCACTAAATACTTATGAAGTCCCTAAATATGCTCACGGCGCTGTGGGGACGGGTAGAGATTTAATTCAAGAAGAATACACATATATAACAATGAGATAAAAGAAGAAGAAGAATATAGACTGGATCTTCTTGCAGAGCAGAGTCCAAAGGAAATTGTGCGAGGCGACCCGGACCCGGGGTTCCACTCTCTGCCAGGAGGTTGCCTCCATCGACAAGCTCGGTTGCTGCTACTTTAGTCTGGGCCGGAGAGCGAGAGCGAGGGCGCTTGGGAGAAACCTCGTCCAGCGGGGATAGATTAGTCAGGCCTTAGAAAGATGGCGTCCTCGGAGCAGGCAGAGCAGCCGAACCAGGTAAGGGGAGTGGAACTGCCCCGCCGTGGCGGCCGGAACCCCGGCTGGAGGGGGCGCTCGGCGCACGGCGGGGAGCCGGGTGGGGACCCCGAGTCTCGGAAGCCGGGGACCCCGACCCCCGGCCCCTCCCGGGCCCCGCCCCTCTCCGGGTCCTCCCCGCACGGCCCCTCCCCGGTGACCCCGCTTTGACCACATTCCCGAGCCGGGGTCGGGGGCCGCGCTGCCCCGCCCGCCCGCCCGCCGGCCCCACTGCTCGCCGGCCCGCCCCTGCGAGCCCTCCGCGGTCGGCGCGGTGGGACCCTGAAGTCCCCAGCCGTGAGCTGCGAGGGCCCCGTGAGCATGAGGAGAGGTGATGAGCGGCTCGTGCGTACCCGCTGTCCCCTCCGGGGAGGGGCCTGACTCCATCAGGGGTCCCACTCCCGCACAGCCCCAGCCTCTCCAGCCGTAGTCAGTCACCTTTGCGCTTCCCTCGCCAAGTTGGAGGGTCGGAAATACCGTGGGACCCTCTCAGTGCGTTGGTAGGATGGGGACGCACTGTAAACAACAGACGCCACCACGCATCTGGTGGAGGATACATCCTCACTTCCCGGGGCTCCAGCGCTTCACCTACAGATTCAGCCAAGTCCCAAATACACTGAGGGGAGCGTGAGGTCCTGTGTTGACGCCTGGGCTTCTGCTGTCGGGAAGCAGGGATGATAAGACCCCGAATGGAATTATAGTCCAAAGGTGGGGTGTGGAGAAAGGGGCTAAGAGAAACCGTACATTTACTGCGTGTGCGCTATCCTGCAGAGGATAAATTACATTCATCTCGTTTAGTGCTCCCTACAACCTCTATGAAGTGCAGACTGTTAATCCCCATTTCGCAGAAGTTGTAACATGCCCCATATCATGTGCCCTATTGAACCTGGATTTGAACCCAGGTATGTGTGACTCCACTAGTCAGTCCATCCATGTTTGAGTTGGGGGTTAGTCTTTGAAAGGAAAAATGGTTTCAGGCTGGGACCTTAGCACTCATCTCTCATCTCCTCCAAGCACATTTAAGAGTTTCAGCAAGCCTGGCACTGTGGAGCATGCCTGTAATCCCAGCTACTGGAGAGGCTGAGGCAGGAGAATGGCAAATTCCAGGCTGGCCTGGACAACTTAGTGAGATCTTGTCTCAAAATAAAAAGGGCTGGGGATGTAGCTCAGTTGTAGAGCGCTTACCTCACATGCATGAGGCCCTGGGTTCAAGGTGTGTAGAGGTGGGGGGAGTTCATCAGTTTACTAGTATTTCACTTTCTTCTGAGGCAGAAGATTACTACTTACTGTTTCTTAATGTCATATTCTTTATAGTAAGCTTATTAGAAGAATCACACTTAAAGGAGTTGCAACACCTAAAGCCCTAACAGCCTCTGTTAGCAGTGTGAGTGATTTCAGAAAGATGTTTGACTGTAAAACATGAGAAACAAGTAGGACTGATTCTGGCCTTCTCACTGTCAGAGGTCCCAGAGTTTGGGGAGTATATGGGAAAAGGGGTCCTCCTTTCTCGCCTTACCCCACTTTGCTGAAATGCTTGGGGTCCTAAGGGTTTCTCTGAACTGTTATGTGTTAGGAATGCCCACAGGCTGGATTGAGGGTGCCCCCTGGTTTCTGATTCCTCTAGGACGTTTAATTGGCCAGTGCTGTGAAGAGTACTAAAAGTCTTGCCACTTGGAGCCATGACCGCACTCAAGGATTCCTTGGTCCTGGGAATCACCCTCCCTGTACATGTGGGAAAGGATCGAAAGTTCTTTCAGGAGACTTGGTCAACACTTGTTTGGTTTTGGGCTTTGCTTCTCCTTTGCCCTCCTTTCCAAAGCAGATAGAGATCGGATTGCATCAGAATATGCTGGCAGCCTGAAGAAAAGCCTGGACTCTTCATGCCAGGTTCTACCACTATCTGACAATAAGTTGCAAATGCACATTTTGTACGTGAACTAATTCTTTTTAGCAGTTGCCTCTCATTTCACTATCAAGTCCCGCTCAACCTGATTTCCTTTTGTCCAGTCTAAACAGAGCAGGATTGAAAGAACTGTTTGGATAATTCCTCTAGTCCTGCCTGGTTCGTATGTGAAAAGAGTTGTTGCATAGGGTTAGACCTGTGGGGCTGAGCCAGTGTTCTGCCTCTCATAGAATGTTCATTAGTTGGCGTCAATCTCTGGTTTCAGAGGTGATGGGTGAATAACCTCACTTCCCTTGAGAGGTAGTGTAAAGTAATGGGTAGAACAGGTTCTAAAGCCAGCCCCTCTGGCTTAGAATCCTAGTCCCATACTTACCTGCTGTGTATCTTGGACTGGTTGCTTAACTTTTCTGGCCTCAATTTCTCCATCTCTAAAGTAGGAATGATGCTAGTGCTTATCCCATAGGGTCACTCTGGGGATTAAATGGGTTAATTTATATAAAAGTGCTTGGAACAGTACCTGACACAACGTTTTGTATATTATTATTATTATTACATTTAATAGGTTCTGGATTTTCCACTCGTAAATGGGCGAAAACCTTTCCTCAAGCCCTGTTACAACATCTTCTAGTGTACAATTTTTCATGTTGACCACTTGTTTAGTGAAGTTGTTCTTTTCTTTTTTCTCAAGTAATTTCCTTGAAGTTTAAAAGAACGCCCCAGTGCTGGTGTTTATGCTGTCTGCCCTTGGTGACTTCTAGATTTCAGGGACTACTTGCTTTATTGTAATGGTAAAGACTAGTCTTTTTAGTCTATCCTTAAGACAGTTTGTTGGAATTTCATTAATTGCTTCATATCCTTGTTCTGTTTCCCCCACATTGCTGTTTTGCATGGCTAAAAAATCAGGCTGGGGGTGTAGCTCAGAGGTACAATGCCCCTGGGTTCAAACCCCAGTACCAAAAAAAAAGAAGAGTAATGAATGATGAGTTATATTCATACAACATAATAACTAGATAAAGCAGTGATAACAAACTATCACTGTTCACAACATGAATGAATCTCCTAACTAGGCATTATGAGATGTAAACATTGAGTAAAACATTACTCAAAAGTCATACACAAGCTGGGCATGGTGGTGCACGCTTGTAATCCCAGTACTTGGGAGGCTGAGACAGGAGGATCTGGGTTCGCGGCCAGCCTCAGCTACTTAGTTAGACCCTCCACAACTTAGTGAGACCCTGTTTCAAAATAAAGAATATAAAATAGGGCTGGGGGTGTAGCCCAGAGGTAGAATACCCCTGGGTTCAATCCCCAGTACTGCCAAACAAACAAACAAAAAGTCATACACACCCCAGCATGGTGGTGCACACCTGTAAACCCAGTTCTTGGGAGGCTGAGACAGGAGGATCGCAGGTTCTAGAACAGCCTCAGCAAGTAGTGAGATTCTCATCAACCTAGCAAGACCTTGTTTCAAAATAAAAATAAAATAGGGTGGGGGCGTAGCTCAGAGGTAGAATGCCCCTGGGTTCATTCTCCAGTATCACCAAAAAAAAGTCAGACACACTATATAAAGTTCAAAACCAGACAAAATCAATTTATGGTAATCTAAATCAAGACAGGAACAATCTTTACGGTTGGGATAGTGATGGAAGGGTAAGAGGGAGGATTCTGAGGTCTTGGTGCTGTCTGATTTCTTGTGGTGCTGGGGCTCAAACCCATGGCCTTGAGCATGCTAGGTAAGTGCTCTGCCACGGAACTACACTGGCCTGATTTTTTCATCTGGGTATCAGTTACCCAAGTGTATTCACTTTGTGGAAATTCACCAAGCTATACACACAGTCTGTATACTTTCTAGGACATGTAACACATCAGTACAAAGTTTAAAAAGGTAGTACGGACTACCTCTTTTTGTGTGTGGTACTCGGGATTGAACACAGGGGCATTCTACCTCTGAGCTACATATACCCCCAGCCCTATTTTATTTTTTATTTTTGAAACAGGGTCTCACTAAGTTGTAGATGGCCTCACTAAGTTGCTGAAGCTGGCCACAAACCTGTGATCCTCCTGTCTCAGCCTCCCAGGTACTGGGATTACAAACGTGCACCACCACATCCAGCTTTTTGCTTTTTTTTTTTTTACTAGGAACCATTCTAGGAACCATTCTAGATTAAAGAAAACTAAATGTGTACATATGAGATTATACCAACATCATTCTCAGTACTACATGTGGGGGGAGGCAGAGGGGGAGGGACACCAAGAGCTGTGTGCATGTATGTTAACACCAAACTGACACTCATTGTGATGTGAGACTACAATGCACCAATAAAAACATATAAAAAAAAAGAAAACTAAAGAGATAAATCAATGCAATCTGTTTCTTCACTGAACTCTGACTTTTACACCTGAGAAAATTAAGTAATTAATATTAATATATTAAGTAATTATCAATACTAAATTTCTTGTGTGATAGTGGTATGGTGGTTACATACGGGAATAACCTAACTCTGAGGAAAGACAAGTATTCTAGTATGAAATATCCTGATGTCTGTAACTTACTACAAATCTTTTTTTAAATTTTTAATTATTTTTATATTTATTGTGATACTGGATGATGACCCCAGGGGCATTCTACCTCCAAGCTATAACCCAGCCCTTTTTATTTTTTATTTTGAAACAAGGCCTTGCTAAATTGCTGAGGCTAGCCTCAAACCTACAATCCTCCTGTCCCGGATCTCCTGTCTCAGACTCCCAAGTACTGGGATTACAGGTGTGCAACACACACCTGGCCAAATCCTTTAAAAATATACAGAAAAGCCACGCGTGGTGGCACACACTTGTAATCCCAGTACTTGGGAGGCTAAGACAGGAGATCCGGGTTCGCAGCCAGCCTCGGCTACTTAGTGAGGCCTCCACAACTTAGTGAGACCCTGTTTCAAAATAAAGAATAAAAAATAGGGCCAGGGGTGTAGCTCAGAGGTAGAATGCCCCTGGGTGCAATTCCTGGTACCGAAAAAAAATACATACACAGACAGAGAGACGCCAAGGTAAAGCAAATTCAGCAAGATGCAAACAGTGGATCTTGGTGAAGTTTTTCATGGGAGCTTTACAAGAAGTTATCTGTATTCTTCTTTCAACTTTTCTACAAGTTGGAAATATTTCAAAATAGAAAGATAAAGGGAAAACACCTTGTCTGAATGGCTGTTATTCTTTTTTTGTGTGTGGTACCGGAGACTGAACCCAGAGGCATTCTACCTTTGGGCCATACCCCCAGCCCTATTTTTATTCTATATTTTGAAACAGTCTCACTAAGTTGCAGAGGGCCTCACTAAGTAGCTGAAGCTGGCCGCCAACCTGGATCCTCTGGCCTCAGCCTCCCAAGTACTGGGATTACAAGCGTGCACCACCACGCCCGGCTCTTTTTTTTTTTTTTTTGGCACTGGGGATTGAACCCAGAGGCATTTTTTTTTTGGAGCTACACCTCCAGTTCATTTTATGTTTTTATTTATTTATTTACTTACTTACTTATATTTTTTGTGCTACTGGGGATGGAACCCAGGGGCATTCTCCTCTGAGCTACACCTCCAGTCCGATTTTATTCTTTATTTTGAAACAGGGTCTCACTAAATTGTGGAGGGCCTCACAAGTAGCTGAGGCTGGCCGCAAACCCGGATCCTCCTGTCTCAGCCTCCCAAGTACTGGGATACAAGCGTGTGCCACCATGCCCAGTTTATGTTTTGTTTTTTGTTTTTCTTTTTTCTTTTTGCGGAACTGGGGATTGAACCCAGAGGCATTCTACCTCCGAGCTACACCCTCAGCCCTATTTTTTTTTAAATTTAGAAACAAGGTCTCACTAAGTAGCTGAGGCTGACTGTGAACTTGCGATCCTCCTGTCTCAGCCTCCTGAGTACTGGGATTAATAAGCGTGTGCTACCATGCCCGGCTATGTTTTGTTTTTAAAATAGGGTCTCACTAGGTTGCTAAGAGTCTCTCTTAGCAGTGCTGAGGCTGGCCTCAAAGCTGGGATCCTCCTGTCTCAGCCTCCCAAGTACTGGGATTATAGGTGTGCACCATCATGCCTGGCTGGTGTTTCCTTCTTTTTTTTTTATTATTATTATTATTTTTTGCAGTACCGGGGATTGAACCCAGGGGTGTTCTACCTCTGCGCTACACCCCCGGTCCTATTTTTTTATTCTTTATTTTGAAACTGGGTCTCACGAAGTTGCAGAGGGCCTCACTAGGTAGAGAGAGAGAGAGAGAGAAAGACAGGGAGAGAGAGAGAGAAAGAGAGAGAGCTGAGGCTGGCCGCGAACCCGGATCCTCCGGTCTCTGCCTCCCAAAGTACTGGGATTACAAGTGTGCGCCACCACGCCCGGCTGGTGTTTCCTTCTTAAACCCTTGCAGTAGACCTTGGCTGGTGGTTTCTAAACCTTACCTTATGTATTATTTTTTAAGTCATGGAGCATCCTGTGAAGATATTCGGGATCAAGTTGGAATTTAATTTGTTGGGATCCATCTCAATCCAGATAATGGACTTGACCTCTCACAGGGATTGATGTGGGGGCAGGTGTTCTAGAAAGTGTCGGGCTTTTGTGAAGCTGGACTGCTGAGACTAATGGACCAGCTGAGCTTGGACACCAGCCTTGTGCAAGCAGTTGGCTGCTCAGCAATTTGCCCATCTCTCAAGCAGCGTGTGGAGTTGCGTGCTGAAGGTCAAAGTCTGTCTTCGGCTCGAGGAGGCAGAGTGGTGGGGATTCTCTTCTCCAAGGAATCCCTGGGTGTTTTGGATGAAACCCAAACTGTAGCGTTTTTTTTTTTTTTTGCAGTACCGAGGATTGAACGCAGGGGCGTTCTACCTCCGCGCTACGCCCCCGGCCCTATTTTTTATACTTTATTTTGAAACTGGGTCTCACAAAGTTGCGGAGGGCCTCACTAAGGAGAAAGAGAGAGAAAGAGAGAGAGAGACGGAGAGAGAGAGAGAGAGAGAGAGAGCGAGCTGAGGCTGGCTGCGAACCCGGATCCTCCAGTCTCCGCCTCCCAAAGTACTGGGATTACAAGCGTGCGCCACCACGCCCGGCCGCACTGTAGCGTTTTTATCCTCCTTGCCTCTAGATGCCAGTGGGATTCCCCAGTCATGGCGACAGCCAGAAACACCTGCGCATGTTTCCCGCCGGCCCTAGCATTACAAGAGTAGGCCTGCCTGGTCCTCTGCTTGCTTCCTTTGGGCTTTAGTTTACCAGGTTCCTTTGTTTTAAATTTTTTTTTTTTTTTGCGGTACTGGGGATGGAATCCAGGGGCATTCTACCTCTGAGTTACACCCCCATCCCTATTTTTTATTCTTTATTTTGAAACAGGGTCTCACTAAGTTGCTGAGGCTGGCCACGAACCTGCGATCCTCCTGTCTCAGCTTTCCAAATACTGTGATTATAAGTGTGTACCATCATGCCCGGCCCTGTTTTAATTGTTTAAGTAAGAAATTTTAAATAAGCCGGGCGTGGTGGCGTACGCTTGTAATCCCAGTACTTGGGAGGCTGAGACAGGAGGATCGCAGGTTCATGGCCAGCCTCAGTTACTCAGGCCCTCCGCAACTTAGAGAGACCCTGTTTCAAAATAAAGAATAAGCCGAGTGTGGTGGCGCACGCTTGTAATCCCAGTACTTGAGAGGCTGAGACAGGAGGATCACAGGTTCATGGCCAGCCTCAGTTACTTAGGCCCTCTGCAACTTAGAGAGACCCTGTTTCCAAATAAAAATAAGCCGGGTGTGGTGGCGCACGCTTTTAATCCCAGTACTTGGGAGGCTGAGACAGGAGGATCACAGGTTCGTGGCCAGCCT
>PVJS01045323.1:0-16284 GCA_004027185.1 Glis glis
TGAGAGTGACTCATCTAAACTCTTCAAGAGAGAATGAACCCCTGTAATTCCAGTCAGTACTTGGGAGGCTAAGACAGGAGGACCTCAAGTTCGAGGACAGCCTTAGCAACTTAGCAAGACCCTCTTTCCAAATAAAAAATAAAAAGGGCTGGGGGTGTAGCTCAGAGGTAGACTGCCCCAAATTCAATCCCCAGTACCACAAAGGGGAAAAATGAGAATGTTTTGACCTTGAAATTTTTTATTTCTATATATGTGTTAGAATCAATATGTGTGTGTGTGTGTGTGTGTGTGTGTGTGTGTGTGTGTGTGTGTGTTCTACTGGGGATTGAACCCAGGGGCATTCTACCTCCGAGCTACACCCCCAGCCCTATTTTATTCTTTATTTTGAAACAGGGTCTCACTAAATTGCAGAGAGCCTCACTAAATTGCTAAGGCTGGCCTCAAACCTGCAATCCTCCTGTCTCAGCCTCCCAAGTACTGGGATTACAAGTGTGAGCCACCACACCTGGCTGTCATTTTTTAATTAAAATAAAACTATTGGATACTGATGGGAATTAACATGGAATTTACAACTTATGGAGAACTGAAATCTTTATAGTATTAAGTTTTCCAATTCACAAACAGGTTTATACACTCATTTATTAGGAATAAAAAAAAAGCTTTCCCCAAATGTTCTGGGTTTGCAATTGTATTTTAATCATTCCTAGGCATTTTATATTTTTAATACTATATATGGTGTCTTCTGTTAATTATTTTTTTTTTGCTGGTACACTGAAATACATTAATTTTTGTATCTTCACATTTTTTCCAAAAATCTTCCTAAACTCAGTCATTCCAATAATCAGTCTATAGATTCTTCAGGAATTTTCTATTTAAAAGACAATCTTAAAGCTGGGTGTAGTAGTGCACACCTGTGATCCCAGTACTTGGGAGGCTGAGACAGGATCACTTGTTCAAGACCAAGCTCAGCAACGAAGAGAGACTCTCAGCAACCTAACAAGATCCTGTTTCAAAAACAAAAAATAAAAAGTTTGGGGGTGTGGCTCGAAGGTAGACTGTCCCTGGGTTCAATCCTCAGTGCCAAAGAAAAGACAATTTTATATCTTCTTTTACAAACTTGGTAGCTTTTGTATCTTTTTCTTGCCTATTACAGGGGTCAAACTTCTAGTACAATACTGAATAGAAATGGATACAATATTGAATAGAAATGGGTAACCTTGTGTTGTTTCCAACCTCAAAAGGTTTCCATATTTCACCATGGAGTACACTACATATATATATATATATATATATATATATATATATATATATATATATATATTTGGCACTAGGGATTGAACCCAGGGGCATTCTACCTCCAAGCTACACCCCCAGTCCTATTTTTTTAATCTTTATTTTGAAACAGGGTCTCACTAAGTTGCGGAGGGCCTCACTAAGTAACTGAGGCTGGCTGTGAACCTGTGATCTTCCTCTCAGCCTCCCAAGTACTGGGATTACAAGCGTGCACCACCATGCCTGGCTGAGTACATTATTTTTAAATATATATATTTAAGTAAATTATTGGATTAAAGAATTTCCCTCCTATTCATAATTTGCTATTATTTTTATTACAAGCAGAAGTTCCTAAAAAGAGCAAGATATTACCAGGGTCAGTTTATGAACAAGGTTTTGCCACTCTGTTCCTGAGTGAAGTGGCCCGGGATTGTTCTTCCTGAATGTCCTGTTCTGGTTTGGTTATCGAAGTTACGCAGCTTTCACAAAAGAGCTGGGGGGGGGGGTGCTCTTTATTCCCTATTTTCTGGGAGGGTTTGTGTATGAATAATGGCATTATTTCTTCCTTAAGTATTTGTAGAAATCTCCAGTGAAACCATATGGACCTAGAGTTTTCTTATTTTCTTTGAGGGAAGGTTTTGTAAATTGTGAATTTAATATACTTAATAGTTGTAGGACTATTTAGGTTTTCCATTTCTTCTTGCTAAAATAGTTGTCAAGGAATTTGCCCATTATTTCTATTGAGATTTAGTCTGTATTTCTGGGTGTTATTCCTTTGTGAATGATCTGTTTTTCCTCTGACTCCATTAAAGAACATCATATTTGTTTTGTTTTGCTTTGTTTTATACTTTCATTGGTACATTGTAGTCTCACATCATAACGTAGTTCACAGTGATAGTAACATATATGCACACAGCACTTGATATGAGCTTTTCCCCAGCTCATATCTGGTTTTGTTTTCATTTTGGTTTTGGGGTGTGTGTGTGTGTGTGTGTGTGTGTGTATGTGTGTGTTTGAGGTACTGAAATTGAACTCAGGGACACTCTACTACAGAGGTACATCCCCAGCCCTTTTTATTTTATCTTTTATTTTGAGACAGGGTCTCACTCAAATTTGCAATCCTTGGCCTCAGCCTCTCAATTCACTTGGATTTCAGAGGTGAGCCATGACACCGAGCTAGTAGAGTTCTTTTTACTTACTATGCTTGTAATTCTTTGGGTTCCCTAAATTTGAGGAATTTTTTTTCCCTCTTCAAATACCACCTACTCCCATCCTCTCAGCCACTGCCACCAGAAGTGTGGTCAGACACCTGCTAGGCCTCCTCACCCTGCCCTCTGTGTCTCTGCACCCTCTCTCAGGAACTCCACCACTCTAGTCCCCAGTGCTGCGCTTCAAGTCCTTTCTGACCCGTGTAGTTCACAGAGTCCATCTTCAGGTACGCCCAAACTCTGGTTCAATCCACATGTCAAGTATTTCTTTCAATTTATTATATTTTTCCACTCAGCAAGCTCTGTCTCGTTCTTTTTCAATACCCCCAATTAACTTTACCGGCCTCATAGTCCTTACTTATAATTTAAGACTTCATTTTGACTTGGCCATATTCTTCAGGCGTGCTGTATTTTCTGTGTCTGATGATCTCCATCATCTGACTTCACTGTGAGTCCAGTTCTGCCAGTGCCTGCTTCTTCAGTTCTCACTCACAGTTCTGGGTTTCCACATGGAAATGTCACGTTCGCAGTGGGGACAGTATTGAAGCACCGTGTGAAGTATGTGCTTATTTACTGGATGGTGCCATCATTGCTTATCATAACTTAGAATTAAGGAAATAGAAAGCTGCTGGTCCCTAATTTTGTTGTGTTTCAACATTTCTTCACTCTTTGCATCTAGTTGCAACGCCGCAGCCTTAATCTTCATCCACATAGTTAGTCCAGTACCGGTGGCTTGCTCTCCTGGCCTCCTAGGAGTGAGAGAAAGATCTGTGCCTAGCTCTGTAGGTGAAGCGCTGCAGGGACGGAGCACCCGCTGCCTCTCTTAACACGTTCTTGGCCATTTGCTCTTACTCACCAGGGAATGAGGAAATGGTTCATCCCCTCCAACTCCTTCCATTATCTCAGAAACTTCCATATTTCCATCTCTGGGCTGCAGGCCCCTCTAATTCTCCAGCCCTGAACTCCTCAGAAGCCTCACATTTGCTCCGGATCCTGCTCTGCCCCCTCCTGCCAGCATCCCCCGCCCTCACACTCTCTCTTGCCCTTTGATCTCATGGAGAGCCACTGCCCGCCACCATCCCGCAGAGAAAGGACAAGACTCACCACAACAGGATGAGTCAGGATCACGTGCTCCAGGGTCAGGGGTGCTGTGGTCCTGGGAGCTGAGGCCATCCTGGGAGGAGCAGGGTCACCCCTCGCACACCCTGGAAGGCTATGCCTGAAGGAAGAGAGGGAGAGACTTCTCTTAAAGACTATATTTGAATTGTTTTTCTATGCATAAACTCAAAATGGTGTCAATACCAATGCATACTTTTTTTCTGCAAAAGTTTGCCTACTGACCTCCCCACTCGGTGGACTCCCTGAAGACCTGTGAACTTTGCATCAACAATACATTTACATTGACTGATATCCCTACCTCTTTTACTGATTATTTGCATCCACAAAGCTATTTTAGCTCAAACTGGGAATTTTGACAATGGGGGCAATCATAGAAGCATTCCTCAGGGTTTTGGAGATAAAATAGATGAAGTTTGGATTAGTGTTTGCAGTCAACAACCCTGTTACAGAGAATGTTTCAAGAGCCACAGACTCTAGCTAAATATGACAGCATCTGTTTCTAGCAAGGCACACTAACCTTCACCAAAACTAACTGCCAGACAAGTGGGAACAAATCACTATTAACAGGTACATGTGTGTCGGCATCCATGTGTGTGCGTGTCCACATGTCTCTGTGTGAGCGTGTGCATTTGTGTAGGGAGAAAATAAAATTTGTCCTGCAACTTGCACGAAAACCCAAACTGGTGACTGATGAATTGCCACCTGCTATACGTGTTGGCTTGAAACTGATGTCTGAAAACCTTGTAAGTGGCTAGAATTTGGGGCTATCCTGGAGACAGAGCTAGAGGACAATTCCCTGGACCAAATTCAGGCAAAGGAGTCAAATGATCCTGTCCTCTCTATGGGGCCACCTGGGTGTCCAGAGGAAGGGAGTCCCTGCCACTTGAGAGGCAGGTCACCCTGGAATGGAGGGGACTTCTGTCCCCTTACCTGTCTCCAGTGCCTGTGGGCGGGGGCTCAGTTGCACACTGGGCTCTCCCTGGCTCCCTATAAACCCCTGCCTGGCTGTTAGGGGGCTTTCTGTTTGTGTGTGCTACTGGGGATTGAACCCAGGAGCATTCTAGCTCCAAGCTACACCTTGCCCAGCCCTTTTAATTTTTTTTTTAACAGAATCTCACTAAGTTGCTGAGACTGGCGTCAAACCTGCAGTCCTCCTGTCTCAGCCTCCCAAGGACTGGGATTTCAGGCATGCACCGCCATGCCCGGCTCTAGTTAGGGGGCATCTTTATGGTCATAGAGCATGGTAGCTACATTTTTAGGTACAAGGTGCTTTGACTGAAGAATTATCCAGAAAGGATTCCAAAATGAAGAGTGGGTGTGGATAAGACACCAAAGTAAGAAAGACTGAAGGTGGCCCCACGTTTGAAAGCTTCGCTGGCCTCAGCAAACGGGACTCACGCTCCACTGTCTGTCCTGCAAGTTCACTCTGCACAGCACGGGGCTTGCACGGACCACCCCAGGGCGCATGGGAAGGACCCCAGAAAATGGTATGGGGGTGAGGGGCGGTTAGGATGAAAGACTGGAACCAGCCAGTGAAACCCAGAACCCAGGTTTCTTAGGTCTCAACTCTTTTTGCCCTTCCACTGCTAAAGGCCTCTCAAAGCCCAGTCACAGCTTTTGGGTTGTTTGTTTGCTGTTTATTTGTTTTTGTCTGTTCATTTTTGTCAACATTTCCCATTTCTGGCCTTTTCTTTTTTTTCCTTGACTACTCACATGCCACGCGGGGCCACGCGCTGTCCCGTTTTTGGGTGGCACTCCCTCTGTGTGCCTGCTGGGCTCTGGCATTTCAAGAAGGTGAGGGCAGGCGGGGCTGGGGGCCGCTGTCCTGGGGGGCCCGGCTCCTCGGCCCCCGTCTCCCTGGGCTGGGTTTCTTCCCGCTGTAGGCGTCCATCGGGGACCAGGTAATCCAGCTTTCAGAAGCAAAGGATACTTTATTTTTTGTTGTTTTCATTACATTCAGAATATAAGAAATAATTTTTAGAACAGGATTTGGGAATGTTGGACAAGGACTGTGTGCATATATTGATTCATATTTTAAGTTTTGGATTATCTAATATGTGCTATTTTAGAAATAGTATCTTTTTTTTTTTTTTTGCGGTACCGGGGATTGAACCCAGGGGCGTTCTACCTCCGAGCTACACCCCCGGCCCTATTTTTTATACTTTATTTTGAAACCGGGGTCTCACGAAGTTGCAGAGGGCCTCACTAAGTAGCTGAGGCTGGCCGCGAACCCGGATCCTCCGGTCTCCGCCTCCCAAGTACTAGGATTACAAGCGTGTGCCACCACGCCCGGCTTAGAAGTAGTATCTTATTGCCAAGAAATACTGCCTAGATCCCCGGTCATGCCACGTCATTCTGTCTCCTGTCTAAGGGGAGGGACAGAGAGTGGAGGACCATGGGGTTGTTGGGTTTTCTTCTGTTTTTAAGTTGGATTCAAGATTAGATTTTTCTTTCGTGACAACCCAAACTAACTTCCCGGACCTCTGGTCACCACCACGTCAGGATCTGAAATTAAAACACAATTCAGAGCAAGTGGGCCAGATCTTCATTCCTAACCTGGGACGGCAGCTACCGTCGTCTGGCAGGTTCCTACATCCAGGAGCCATCCCTGATAAAGTCTCCTGTCACACAGCCAGGAGCCCCGGCGCGTTCCCAGCCCAGCTCCCCCAGGGCTCCCAAGCCTGGGCCCAGGCAGGACAGAGAGTCGCTTGTGCTGGCTGGACCAACAGGACACTGACCAGACATCCAGCTCGGAGCTCGGTGTGCACATCTGCGAAGCGGCCGTCCCTCTCCAGCAGTCTGCTCACGTGGCACCAAACAGAGAAAAGCAAACATGGAGGGAGCGTGAGGCTCAGCCCCTTGAATACACACAGGCTCTGGGGTCCGCAGCCCCTCCAGCTGGAAGACTCTGGCTGCGATTCCCGAGGGAGCAGAGGGGCCGGGCACCTGCGTCTGCGCGTGTGGAAACCCACCCACGATTACAGTCACAGGCTGTGCTTCCCTTTTACTCTGACCAAGTATTAAAAATAAAGCGTGGCATAAAAGTGGGCCTCAGCCCAGGGAGTCTGGCGCTAGCTCCTGGGCTGGGCTGGGGTGCGGTCCCCTCTCCACTGCCCGTGGGCTGTGATCATAAGGAACTGCCCAGTGTTACCGAGCCACCAGGCATGGCCATGGCCAGGCCCCCAGAGACATCCTCCTGCCCTTCTGGGTCACTGTACACGCTGCTCTGAGCCTCTGCTCTTAGTCCTGCAGTGGGGGAGGCCACGCGGTTACTCGCAGAGCTAAGGATGATGCACGTGCACCTGTAGGAAGCCACTCGCAGTGCCGGAGCACACAGTTGGCGCTCAATCGTGTCACCTCTCTCAAAACCAGTAGAGATACATTTGGTGCACATTTCCCTTGCCTGGGACAGAGGCCGGCCATGCCGCTGTGTGTCTCTTAGGGAATTCTCTTCCGGCCTCAGGGGCCTTGATTGCCCTGAGCCTCATCCCTGGTCACGGAAGGGTCCTCCTGGCGACAATGGCAAGGAGGTCCCTCCATTAACGTGGGCAGTGGCATCTGCCCGGCATAGCTTTGTGAGAACTGGGGGTAATGATGTCAGGCTGGTCTGTCCTTGAGGTCATGGGCTCCTGAGCCAATGAATGAGCTGCCCAGCATAACGGGCCAGCCGTGGGGACACCTTCCTGCCCCTCCAGGTGGCCTCTCCAGGAGAGTCCAGAACCCTGAGGAAAAGATGCACGAGGTGAGCCCCCAGGCACCACAGGGGCCTCAGCTGAGCCCACATCCCTGGGGGGCTTTGGGCGGAGCTGCGGGGTCCCCAGGGGAGGCAAAGCAGGGTGGATTCCTCTCAAGGGGGGTCAGGACAGGTGCCATTTGTCTCTGCACACAGGGTACAGCAAACTCCAGGGCAGAAACAAACACACAGGCTTTTATCAGCTCCCGGGAGCAGCTGTTTGACAAATTACTTTCCCTGGAAAGGTCCTAGGCTGAGGGGAGAAGGTACACTCATTCCGACGCCTGGTACCTGCCCGGAGGCTCATGGAGCTCAAACAGCTGGCGACCAGAACTCGAAGAAGGGCAGGGGCCAGGTCATGGAGGGGGGCAAGGGAAGGCCACTGTGGGGGAGGCCTCCGAGGAGGGCCGGGATGGCGGAAAAGAGGAGGAAGTCGAGCGAGGGGCCTCTGGTTTAAAGGGGAGCAGAGAGGGAAAGGGGTGCAAGCAAATAGTGTAGCTGACGGAGCAGACAAAATGTGGCTTGATGCAGGTGGGTGCCCCTGGAGATGTGTTCTAACGCCGCCCACGGCTTCCCCCTCCCCGCAGGCCATCTGCAAGTGCGCAGGGAGCAGGGCCTCAAGCAGGGACCTGGGGACACTGCACAGGCCTCGCAGGTGGCTGGGACCTCTGGGTGTTTCCGTGCCCTTCCCTGGGTGCTCAGGGAGGATGTTCAGAGTCAGTCCCGTCGCCCTCGTTTGCCCAGCTGAAGAACCCAGCGCGCTGGGGACTTGCCACGTCTGCTCCAGCATCCATGTGCAAAATAAACTCTGAGTTTGGAGGAGACAGGTCAAGTTTTCCAAAGAATTCTCCCCCATACCCCAAACAGGTTTTCCTTGGGCTTCTGCATTTTAAAGAATCTTAAATCTTTATGTCTCTATGTGCACAATATAGGAAAATGTCATACGAGTCACAGGGGAAAAGAAGCACAACGAGGAGGCTAGAAAGCGTGGCTGTCCATCTTTCTAAACTCTGAACATTGTGGTTTCTATCAGTTGCAAAAGTGAATATGCTGTCTTCTATGTGTGTCGATTAAGTCCTATAAACTACGCCTTCGGAGGGGCCTTGATGCTACTGCGTGGTAAGCGCCAAGTTACCCGAATATTAGTCTTGGGACAGCCACAGCCACGAGCCTTTCCCTTTCTTTTTGTTGGTTTATTGATTTTCTTTTTGTTTTGTTTGTGATGCTGGGGATTGAGCCCACCCACAGGCAATCTACCTCAGTGCTACACCACCAGACCTACTTATTTATTTATTTATTTATTTTGAAACAGGGTCTCACTAGGTTGCTGAGACTGTCCTTGAACCCGCGAACCTCCTGTCTCAGCCTCCCAAGTACTGGGATTACAGACCTACACCACCATTCTTGGCTTTTCGGTTTCTTTTGTGTGGGAGAAATATGGATCAGCTGGTGGAAGAAAAGACTTTTGGGGAGGGAGATTGGGGATTGAACCCACTCTACCTCCAAGATACACCCCCCCTTTGGCACCAGAGGTGGACACCAGAGGCATCCTACCTCCGAACTCCACTCCCAGCCCTTTTTGTGTTTTGTTTAGAAACGGAGCCTCTCTAGGTCGCTGAGAGTCTCAGTGTTTGCTGGGGCTGTCCTCAAACCTGCAATCTTCCTGTCTCAGCCACCCAAGTACTGGGATTACAGGAGTGCGCTACCATGCCTGAGTCTTTGACCCTCTTGTTGTATTCCCATCCCCCCCTACTGTTTCCATAATTAGTTGGATTGGTTTAATCCAAAAAAAAAGAGAATATTTGATGACATTCAAGGAAATTCTGAGTGGAGGGACAGCGGTTCGGGGAGGTGGCCGGCTCCCACGGAGCTGCCCTGGGCTGGGGGCTCTCAGGAGAGGAGTCCTTTGCATTCTGAGGCAAGCCTCGCCATTTCCCCAACTATTCCAGCTGATTAAAGGAGGCCAGAAAATTGCTTAAGCAGTTAAATTGCAACAACAAAGGCTTGGCTTCTCTTTTCAATCAAAACAGCTGGGCTGCCTGATTCAAATGCTAATAGCCAGGCTTGAATTGCTCACTAAACGAGGGAGACACCTCCACTCTCCCACAAACAACCAGAGAGTGGCTCCCTGGCTGCCCTAGTCTGCAGGACATTCTGTGAAATCCTTCATGGGAACCATCCCAGGGCGGGCTGGTTGGTTTCAGGAGGGGAAGGGAGGTGGGGGTGGGGAGGCTCCCTCTGCATAAGGTTCTGACTCAGAAGAATCTGGCCCATTGAAGACCCATCTCCCTTCTCCACCCATCTCCCTTCTCCAGTGTTCAGGAAGATGTTTTTAACAGATCTGCCAAACCTCCCGAATTCTCTGTGGAGGAGAAAGGCCCCAGTTTTAGCATCTGCGGGAAGGTACCTGTAAAATAACAATTTAGTGAGACCCTGTTTCAAAAAATGCCTGTAATCCTAGTACCTGGGAGGCTGAGATAGGAGGAGCATGGGTTTGAGGACAGCCTCAGCAAGTAGTGAGACTCTCGGGGGCCTAGTGAGACCCTGTTTCTGGGCGTGCCTGCTAAGTCCACACAGTGTCCTGGGGTCCCCGCTACCATCTCAGTTCACCTGAATTCTGAGATGGCCTTGCCCCAGTGTGCTCTAAAGAAAGGACCCGGTTTCTGAGCTCCCCCCCCCAGCCTCCCCTGGGCGGGCACTGTGGGCAGCATCTGCATGGCCTGTGGCCCAGGAGCAGCCCCTGCCTGACTGCCTCGCCCACCCCTGGCTCACAGCGCAGGACCCACTGGAGCCAGATAACACAAGGTCAGGTCCCCATTCCTGCTTAGGGGTGAGCTCGGCCAGGTTTGGGGCCTGTGCATTGGGGTGCATGGGCCCCTGGTCACATCCTCACACAGCTACCAGGAGAGTGTACACAGGGTACCTGGGCCTGCAGTCATCAGGCCCAGGCCCTGTCTCACCTTGGCAGGAACCTGACCCCAACCGGGCTTCCTAGCATCCTGAGCCAGAGTGTCCTCTGTAAGCAAGGAAGGCATAGTACCACCTCCCCAGGTCTCCCTGCTGTTGGGTGGCATGCTAAGGACAAGACCCTGGCCCTGTGCCTGGTATAGCGGTCAGCGTCAGAAACCCAAGCTTTGTAGGCAGAAAATGGAGGGGGGGTGATGCGGAGCTTTTGAAAGTTCTCTGTCTCCCTTTAGCCATTGCTAGTGTGTTGTGAATATTTATTTCTGAATGTGCTTTATTAATCACTTGCATAATCGTGTCTTTTTTTTTTTGGTACCAAGGATTGAACCCAGGGTCATTCTACCTCTGAGCCACACCCCCAGCCCTATTTTATTTGTTATTTTGAAACAGGGTCTTGCTGAGGCTGCCCTTGATTCTGCAATCCTCCTGTCTCAGCCTCCCAAGTCCTGGGGTTACAGACACGTAGCCACTATGCCCCAGAGGAGCAACGCTAATCTGAAGTTTTAGTGAGTCACAAGCTTCAACAATTTCCTGTCCCGAGGGGAGATGACGACCCCTCGTCACCTCCACTTCCCGCTCCCCAAATTTCTGGGCCGTCTCAATGGGCAGGGGGGCCTTGTTTCCTTCTTGCATTTACAATATGCCAGTTTCTTTCTGATGACTAGATGTATGTCCTTCTTTTTCTGGGAAATGGTTTTAAGACCCTTTTGTAGAGTGGCAATTCTTATGACTGTGAAATACGTATTTAAAATAGGTGTTGAGGGTGTCTCAGTGGCTCACACCTGTAATCCCAGCACTCAGGCAGCTGAGGCAAGAGGACTGCAAGCTCAAGGCCAATTCAGCAATTTACAAGACCCTATCTCAAAATAAAAAAACAGAAAGGACTGTGGATGTAGCTCAGTGGTAGAGCGCCCCTGGGTTCAATCCCCAGTACAGCCAAAGAAAGAAAAGAAGGCAAGCTCTGTACCTCAGAGGTACAGTGCTCGCCAGGCATGCGTGAGGCCCTGGCTCCATCCCCAGCACCACAAAAGGAAAAAGGAAAAAAAGCATTAATATCTGTCTTAGAAATAAACTTACCTTCTGGAGAATTCCATGTTAGCAAGGGAGGTCGAATACATCTGATATAAACGACTAAGATACATCTTACTTCGAGAATCCTTCTGATCTGTTTTACAGTTAATCTTGTTCTGTAAGAAATATTTTATTTTGACAAAACTTTAATGTTCATGTCTCATCTTGCAGCTAGAGTTTGAAATTGTCAAGGATGGGGACCTATACCTCTTTGGTATCCCCAATATACAAAGCAACGTGTTGCCCACAGTAGCTGTATGCTGTAATGCTTTTATGATGGCTAAATGTAATAACTGTTATTCTCCCTAGTGCACGTGTACAATGCTTGTGATGTGTGTAAAAATCTTCTAGGCATGATATCAACACTTAGACTCTTCTGCTTTGATCTTCCAGTATAAATTAGTCAACGAGACAGAGCCAACACAGCCCCAGAGCTCGGAGACGGAGCCCTAGGCCAAGACTGAGACGGGAGACACAGTTGGATAGTACTTTAGCATAACATGGTTCAAGGTGGTACCGAGTACAGTGTCTGGGATAATATTTTAAAACCCAGATGTAGCCGGGCGTGGTGGCGCATGCTTGTAATCCCAGTACTTTGGGAGGCGGAGACCGGAGGATCCGGGTTCTCGGCCAGCTTCAGCTCTCTCTCTCTCTCTCTCTCTCTCTCTCTCTACCTAGTGAGGCCCTCCGCAACTTCGTGAGACCCAATTTCAAAATAAAGTATAAAAAATAGGGCTGGGGGTGTAGCGCGGAGGTAGAACGCCCCTGGGTTCAATCCCCGGTACCACAAAAAAATAAAAATAAAAATAAATAAAACCCAGATGTATTAACCTAAATTAAACCATTCTTAAGAAAATAAGGAGAAATGATTATTTGTTTCTTTGCAGTGCTGAGGATCGAAGCCAGGGCTTTGGGCATGCTAAGAACGCAGTCTATCATGAAGCAACATCCCCAGGACAGAAATTACTTTAAATACACTACAGAGCCAGAGCCAGGTGTGGTGACACATGTAAGACCCTGTTTTAAAGTAAAAAATAAAAAGGGTTGTGGGTATAACTCCAAGGTAGAACTCCCCTGGGTTCAATCCCCAGTACCACACACACACACACACACACAAAAAAAAAAACACTGTAGAGCCAGGTGTGGTGGCACACACCTGTAATCCCAGTACTTGGGAGGCTGAGACAGGAAGATTGCAGGTTTAAGGCCAGAGCACAGTAATTTAGTGAGACCCTACCTCAAAATAAAAAGGGTCCAAGGGTGTAGCTCAGTGGTAGAGTGCTCCTGGGTTCTGGGTTCAGTCCCTAGTACCAAAAAACAAAACAAAACAAAAAACAGTACCAATGGCCACCGGCTGCCACAGGCCCAGCTGAGCCAGGGTCTCTCAGAGAGGCCTCAGCATCAGAATCGCAGAATTACTGAGGATCCTGTTGAAAACACGTTCTGAGCCCCAGTATAGACCTGCTAAGTCAGAATCGGGGGAAGGCCGGAATTACACACTTCTATCAAGTGGCCCACACGATGCGGTGGCCCAGTGCCTCTCGGGACACTCACAGGGGTCCCAGGGGCTCAGAAAGAGAAACTGGAGATAGAGAGTCAGCCTGCCTTTCAGACAGCCCCAGAACATACCCACGCAGCTCACCATCCTACTCTTTGCTTGGAAACTGGAATTTTAAAGCTAGACTATGTTAAGTGAAAGGAATTCTTTTGTAAATGAAAGGTGTGCGCATGTGTGTGTGTGTGTGTGTGTGTGTGCATGCGTGTATGTGTGTGTGTGTGTTCATCTTTGTGTGTATGTGTGTGCGTGCGTGCGTGCGTGTATGTGTGTTCATCTTTGTGTGTGTGTGTGTTCATCTTTGTATGTGTATGTGTGTGTGTGTGCGTGCGTGTGTGTGTTCATCTTTGTGTGTGTGTGTGTGTGTGTGTGTGTGTGTGTGTTTCCAGATTAGCTAATCTGCTGGGGTGGTGGTTTGTAACCTGGTCCCTAGATTTCTAGACACATATATTTAGAGACTTTACACTCCGACTGTGGAATGCCTCGTTTCCAGGCAAGAGATGTGAACCACGTGAGCATGTGCAGCCTGTGTTTATGAGTACATACTTATGGGTACGTGTCCTTTGCCCTTTTCTGAGTTCGAGAGAATTCTGGAGCCCACAGCCTGGTAAACAAGCCAAACAGAGTCCAGCGTAGCCTTCCTGACCCATGACAGCGCGTCTTGGAGGAAAGTGTGCTCATTACATTCCACGAATTTCGAGAATCCGCAGCACCCTAAGATGCTCACACTTCGGCACAGGTGCAGGCTGATGTGAGCTTGCCAGGCTTTTAGAAAACCACGCCCAACGCACCTGGCTTTGTGACCTGCTCTCCAGGCTGGCACAGGTGACCCCGGCATAGCAGGGGTCAGCAGCCTCACCCTTCCGTGTGGTCTGAGCCAGGCTCCCTTTCTACCGTCATCCCTTTCTCCCTTTTTTCCATCTTCTCCACTATCGCTTCTTCGGATTTTCACTTCGACTTCATCCCTCTGGCTTCTCTTGGACTAAAGATGCTCTAAAGACCCAACAGGGAAGGGAAGGCGGCAAAAGATGCCCACTCACTCACCCTCCTGGGTCCTCGGGCCACTTGTCCCATGGTTTCTTGTGGTTGGCACCTTTTCCTCCATTCCGTAAGTGGAGAGAGAAGGCTCTTAGAGGGAAAGGAGACAGACCCTTTTACAAATATCGTTTAACAGCAGTTTGTTTATACTGTCAGCCAAGCTGTGTCCCTCTGATCTCTCACAACAACTCACACAGTGGGAGCACACCTTACCACCTTGCCCCAACAACAGGGAGCAAGGTCCCCGCCGTAAGTTAAGGCTGAGACTCCACACGCAGCACCGAGTGGCTCAGAACGTGATTTATGGCTAACTTAAGGTGTAGACAGGCTGTGCCTCATTATTTACGCGTCCTGGTCTGACGGCGCTGGGCGCTACTTTTGCCCCATCATGACGGCGTTTCGTCTTATGTAGAATGTGCGCTATTGAGTGTGGCCCGTTTTCTGGTTAATTATGTACCAAATAGCGACACCGATGGTTTCTTCCTATTCCGTTCCTGTTGCCCTTGTTGCTGGCCTCCCGAGTTTGGGGGATTTCAGTTCTTAGCCTTCCTTCAGCGTTGGCTCTCACAAGCCAAGGACACATCGCAGCCTGCTCAAGTCACCCTGGCTCGCTCTGCAGTGGAGTGGGGGGACAGTGACGAATTTGAGTCTGAGTTTTCTGGGTTGAAACACAGCTCTGGCTCTTGTGACTCTAGATAAGTAAGGAATGTGGGACTCCTGTGCCTCCTTTATTTTGCGAGTAAAATTGACAGCACCCATCAGTTATCAGGACCAGAAATGCAATGTGGAAAAAAAATTCTTTGAAATCATGTGTTTTACTAAAACTTCTTTCTTATTTGCTTTGCATTCCTTGAGGTACATGTGTTTGCCTCTGTTTTTCATCTATATTCTCAGGTGCAGTCAACACCCAGGAAGCACACATTCTCCCTACCAAGGGGTCCCCCTTCCCTCGGGACCAGGTGCTCCCCCTTTAGAAAGGCAGGGGCCTTTCCCTGATCCTAAGGTGCTGTGCTGCCGGGTTTGATCTTCTCAACCCCCAGAGGTATAATAATAAATACAAAGAAAATGCCGGGCGTGGTGGTGCACGCTTGTAATCCCAGTACTTGGGAGGCTGAGACCAGAGGATCCGGGTTCGCGGCCAGCCTCAGCTACTTAGTGAGGCCCTCCGCAATTTGTGAGACCCCGTTTCAAAATAAAGAATAAAAAATAGGACCGGGGGTGTAGCTCAGAGGTAGAACGCCCCTGGGTTCAATCCCCGGTACCACACACACAAAAAAAGAAATACAAATAAATAAACTACCTGATACAAAATGGGCTGAGGAACTGAATAGACACATCGCATAAGAAAACATAGAAATGGGTTCGCAGGAGAAGGGGTGGCGCAGCTTCTCGCCGGACGTGGGCAGCGCCGTTCCGGGCCGTGGACGGGGCTCGCGCGGCGCGGCGGACTGATCCGCGCGGTGAAGAGGCGCCTGTGTCTGGCAGAGCCGGTGTGCGTCGAAGAGACCATCCTTCCCTGCCGCCCGGATAATCAGGAGTTTTGACCGGACCTTTGAGCACACATCAGATAGTGAGGAGCCAGACGAAAAGCACAGACTATGGCGCTGAAACGGATTAATAAGGAACTTAGTGATTTGGCTCGTGACCCTCCAGCACAATGTTCTGCAGGTCCAGTTGGGGATGATATGTTTCATTGGCAAGCCACAATTATGGGACCTAATGACAGCCCATATCAAGGCGGTGTATTCTTTTTGACAATTCATTTTCCTACAGACTACCCCTTCAAACCACCTAAGGTTGCATTTACAACAAGAATTTATCATCCAAATATTAACAGTAATGGCAGCATTTGTCTCGATATTCTAAGATCACAATGGTCTCCTGCTTTAACTATTTCTAAAGTTCTTTTATCCATTTGTTCACTGCTATGTGATCCAAACCCAGATGACCCCTTAGTGCCAGAGATTGCACGGATCTATAAAACAGACAGAGATAAGTACAACAGAATATCTCGGGAATGGACTCAGAAGTATGCCATGTGATGCTACCTTAAAGTCAGAATAACCTGCATTATAGCTGGAATAAACTTTAAATTACTGTTCCTTTTTTTTGATTTTCTTATCCAGCTGCTCCCCTATCAGACCTCATCTTTTTTAATTTTATTTTTTGTTTACCTCCCTCCATTCATTCACATGCTCATCTGAGAAGACTTAAGTTCTTCCAGCTTTGGACAATAACTGCTTTTAGAAACTGTAAAGTAGTTACAAGAGAACAGTTGCCCAAGATTCAGAATTTTTTAAAAAATGGAGCATGTGTTATTATGT
>PVJS01045324.1:0-16283 GCA_004027185.1 Glis glis
GGACAAAGAAGGTGACCTAACTGAGGGAGTTGGGAGGGGAGTGGAGGGAAACACACTAGCACATGATGTACATACACAAGCCTATAAGACTCAATCACTATCCGGAGCATGAAAGGGAGGGAAGGGGGAGGGAATAAGGTGGGATTGAAGGGAGGGCTGAATGTGCAATGTGTGCATGTATGATGTTCATACCCTGACATATATCAAAATGTATAATTACAATGCACCAATAAATTAACATAAAAAGTTAAAAAAATTGTAAAAAATAATAAAATAAAATAAAACAAGAAAAAATAATAAAATATATAACTCTTCTTGTTTAAGAAACAAAAATATTAGTTTTGGTATATTTTCCTCTTCAATTGTCCACAGATACAAACTATGTGTGTTTGATATATCCTAGCAAGCTTATTAGCACATCTCATTAATACTTTATACTAATTGATATATTTGCACTTTTTCATAATAGACTTTATAATATGTATAGATTAAGCAATGCTCAAATGACTGCCCAAAAGTCATTCTTTGGGGAAAATTTTCTCTTAAAAAAAAGCTTGTATTTGCTTTTCAGTCAATTTTAAGTAATTGCCTCAATATGAATTGAATTGTCTGTCTTTCCATGGTTATTATTGGATAAAAGAATAAATGAAGACTGAAATTAAGCACCAAAATTAGGGTTTGTAGTAAACAGTACCCTTATCTAACTAGAGAGTAGATCTCTATAATTATAGTCAGGCCAGATTAATGATCACTGAATTCTCCTAGTCATCAGATGAATTTTCTTTACTGTTTAAAAAATGCCTAAACTTCAAATAACTTTAAAATCCTCTAAAGAGACATCAGAGGGTGGCAAAATCAATTTTATGATTCTTAGGCATTGGGAATTTTGTTGTTGTTGTTGTTTCTATTGCTACATATATTGCACCATTCTAATAAAAAGACAGTAAAAATGAATAGTTTTAGATATGTAAGACCCGGACATTACCTACATTGTCAATTTTGGAGGGATTTATAATTAAAGGTATTACCTCTAGAAATAAAATATGAGAGATCTACTTTCACAAATATCAATATTTCTCAGATGTAAATATATATAATTCACAACTTTTTTCATGAAAAATAAGTATGAAATTGTTTTCTTTGTACACATTATGTCATGAGATAGATAATCCTAGACCAAATAATAAAGTTACTTAAATCCATAGTACAAGATAAAAAAGGACTTAACATTTTACAGTTAAAACTTTCCAGACTTCAGACAAAAATGGAGCATATGGAAAGGTGGATTGAGGAATGGATGGACAGGGAGATAGAATAATTTAGTTCATGGAATTATAAAGGGCATTAATTACAAGTTAAATAATAATACATGTACATGTGAGAAAATAACTGGAATACTCCATTTTATAATTTATTTCATACTAAGTTATATAGATGCATATGTCTCATTTTATTTTTCTAATATTTTAAATAAAACTTTTTGTATTGGTTGCTGTTATTATGATACACTTAACACAAGGTTTACTCTCAAAAATTTTCGAAGATCACTCTACAGTATTGTTAAATAGTCTCAGGGTTGTACAACAGATCTCTAGAATTTATTCATCTTATATAACAGAAATTTTTCCTTCCCTGATAATCACAATTCAATTCTCTGTTTCTAAGAGTTATTTTAGACACATCAAGTAAGTGGAATCCAGCAGTATTTGTACTGTGACTGAATTACCTCACTTAGCATAATGCCCTCCAGGTCCATCCTTGTTGACACAGGGCAGAATTTCCTTTTGTGCTGCTTCTAACACATTTTCTTTCTCTATTCATCTGTCAATAAAAAATATATTCTTCATCAAACATCTTTTGTGGCATGATAAAATATCTGTTGAAGCCATCATCTCATTTTACCTAAACTCCAAACAATCTGGATAATAGATAAACAGTACATTTACCTCCAATATAAATGGATGGCAATTTCATTTGTTATTTAGAACAACAAAATTAAATATGCAGTATTTAATATTAAGTACTAAATGGGGCTGAGTGGTTACAGGTTATGTCACAAAGCTGACGACCATAATGTCTAGAGTCTTGAGATAATTCTTTCTTATGAATGCATTATAAAGTCACATAAAAGGGTAATTGCAACTTATAAACATATAGGTAATTTCTTAAAGTGATCAAGAGAATGGCATTTGAATTCTTCTGAATGTGTTTCTCTTCTAATCTTAAACATTTCTTCCTAAAATAAAGATTATTTAGAATTTAACTTTAGCATTAAGTCGTTAGCTCCTTCATCCTTCACATCCATCTATATCTTCTTCCCCCAAGAATCACTATTAAAGAAGGTCTACTCACGAATTCTATGTTTAGCTGCACTTTTTCATTAAGAAGCACTCCCAAGCCAGGCGTGGTGGCCCAGGCCTGTAACCCTAGTACTTGGGAGGCTGAGATGGGAGGATCACAGGTTCCCGGCCAGCCTCAGGAACTTAGTGACACCCTGTTTCAAAATAAAAAATAAAATAAATACAATAAAATAGGGCTAGGGGTGTAGCTCAGTGGTAGAATGCCCCTGGGCAGCACTCACACACACACACACACACACACACACACACACACACACATACACATACACACTCGCACACACACAGCACTCCCATTCTAAAAACTGAAATGGAAATGCAGAGTTTTAACCAAAGTACTAAAGGATGTAAACTTCTACTTCTACAATTGAGCTCCATGATTCATCAGACACTACGCAGTGTTGTGAGGGACACAGACAAGCCTGGCTTTGAGGGAATTTTATTCTAATGATGGCATCGAAAAATAGACAACTAAGAATCATGCAATATAAGATTTGCTATAGCAGCAGGGAAAAAAAACCTATGGCCAGGGGAGCAGAATAAAGTGGATATTGAGGGTTATCTAGAGGACTTTCATATTTTTTAAGGCATGGGTGATTTTTGCACTGTCTGGGAACCACTAAGAGAAAAGATGGAAACTACCTCAGGCTTTGGAGTAACCAGTTGCAAAACTAAACTCAGCATACTACTTACGCTTGAATGAACTTTTCAGTGGACACATAGTGGCTATTTTCAAGTTTAATAAGCAGTTTCCTTCTTACATCAATAAATTCAAATCTGAGAGTAATTCACTGAAGTTACACAAGACCTTCTTTCTAACTCTAGTATTTTATATCTTGGTTATATGACCCTAATTTAGATTAATTCTATGTTACAATGAAAGACGTTACTGATGAGATTTGTTTGCATGCACAACAGTTATTAAGGTGGGAATAAATAGAATCATTTAGTTACAACTTACAGTGCATTGATAAGTTATGCTTCAGTCACAAAGACTTTATTCAGGTAAGGATAATTGCTGGTTGTAATTCTGCAGAAGCATGATGTTATATAAACTGTTGTATACATGTGTATAGTGCTAACATCTAAGTTCTAAAATGATCACTGCTAGAGATGTAGAGTTGAAGTGGCCAAAAAGTGCCAAGAGTAATAACTTTGCAGGACTCCTAAATGTCACTCCATTGCTGGATAGCCTTTGGCATCTTCTTACCCTTTGCCCTTCACTCCTGTCATATGCATTTTTGCAATTCTCAAAGCCTTCTATGCATTATATTTTAAAACATGATGAAATTAGTTAATCATTTGTATATTATGTGATATATGCTGTTTTAAAAGTTACTTGATTTTACTTAATACTTACAACATATGTGATAGCTACTCTTTCCATTTTCTAGTTGAGAAAACTGAGATACAGAGAAGTCATTATGCGAATGTCAAGAATTTTTATTATTAAAAGTTTTCAAGCAGCCAGGAGTGGTGGTGCACACTTGTAATTGCAATAGTTGGGAGGCTGAGACAGGAGGATATCAGGTTTGGGGCTAGCCTCAGCAATTTAGTGAGGCCTTCTGCAATTTAGTGAGACCTTGTTTCAAAATAAAATATAAAAAAGTTATCAAGCTGGGCATAATGGCACACATCTGTAATCCCAGTACTTGGGAGGCTGAGACAGGAGGATCACAGGTTTGAAGCCAGCCTCAGGAAATTAGTGAGACTCTCAGCAACCTAGTGAGATCCTGTTTCAAAATAAAAAAGTGAAAAGGGCTGAGGGTGTATCTCAGAGGTAAAATGCCCATGGGTTTAATCTCCAGTACCAAAAAAATAAAAATAAAAATAAAAATAAAGTTATCAAGTGATGCTGAGTGTGGTGGCACTTGCCTGTAACTTTAGTACTTGGGAGGCTGAGGCAGGATGATCACAGGTTCAAGGGCAGTGTGTGATAACCTAGAAAGACCATGCTTCAGATGAAAAATAACATAAGGCTAACAGTATAGCTCAGAAGTAGAATTCCCCTGAGTTTGATCCTCAGTAACACATACACAAGCACTTATCAAGTGAAGGTAGCTATCAGGGCCATACGAGGCCTTAATGTTTACCTACCTGAGCTATGCATAGAGGGTTGACTCTACAACCACAAATACATATTTGCAGCTGTGTCAAGTAGTTATTTATCAACTTTCCAGAGAATTTTATAATGATTAACACTGCTTCTCAAGGCCATCTCATTTCCTTATTGAACAGATTTATGTATTAGACCAAATTATATCATTGAAAGTGAGCATGGTCTTCCCTTCAAAGCTCTGTAATTATAGCAAAAGTTTTTATTGTTTGTTGCTAACCCCTGATCTTTCATGGACATCACAGTCTGTTATATATTTTAAGGAGAAGCTTCTGTATGTAGATAACTAAGTGCACTCCGAAGTAAGCAGTAAGAATAGAAAGAAGAATGACATGGATAAATTAGAAAATGATAAAAAATTATCAGTGAATAAAGTAAGCCATAGGACAAGTATGAAAGCAGAAAACATGAAGAGGATTAAGAGGATTACTAAGCAAAGCTGAGTTTATAAGAGGCTAAAGTGACAACAAGCCAAAAACTGTCTGGCACCGAATGCCAATACATGTATTTATGGATGGATGGCATTCTGCTATATTCAGATTTTTGTCTAGTCACAGAAAATAATTTATATGTAATTATCTTATATAATGCCAGTGTACTACAAACTCAGACCTTTTATGATTTTTTATCAAATTTAGGAATAATGTCTATTTGAATTATCTTTATATGCAGGTACAATTGTGGTTCAAGGTCCAACTCTCACCAATTCATGGTTTAGGTTATATTATGTCAAAATTTGGTTGAGTTTTCATCTTGTTCTTGTTAGACACAGGATAGTATGGCAGTCTATCTAAGATAAGTTAATTCCTGCTAGCTATTCAATTAGGTAATTACTAGGACTTGCAAAATATTCTAGATGGATATGATCCTAATAAAGTTAATATGGTGATTTAAAAATAAAATAAATATCTTAAGATTTGAAATTGAATTCTTAACAAACTTTTCACTTTTAAGTGTATATTTATTGTATTTTGTATTATAGGATGATTTTTATAAAGATCTTTATTGATCATATGCTATATATTGAAAATCTGGTCTCTTTCACTGCAGAAAGTAATATAAATGCATTTTCCTTAGGATTTTTGATCCTAAAGAAATGGCTGATGTTGATACAAATGGCTGATGTCAGAATTAGTCCAATGCCATTCAAGAAAAATGAATACCTATTCTGTTTTATTTTTAAAAGAAATTATAAAAGCATGGAACATGAGATATACCCTTTTAAAATTTAAAATGTATGATACAGTATTGTTAACTATGGGTTAACCTAAAATTTATATCAGTTGATTAACAACTCATAAGCACTTGCTTTTACTCATAAGCACTCTAGAGAAAGAAAAAAAAAACTAAACCTACAATCTTTTAAGATCCTCTGCACAAAACACCTCCAGTACCTCTGCCAAAATGCCTCCAATTACCCCAGGTGACTAGAAAAAGCAATGTGGGTATATATCTGTAGTATTACCACTGGAAGTTATCTGATATGGGGAGAATAAGAAGAAAATATAATTTGTAACACTCTTTTGAAACTCAGGCTAACATTCCTGCCTTGTCTCTGCTGCCCAAAGGTTGAAAGATAAGAGAGGACTCAAGTAATGTATGGAAATTAAAGACCTTTTGGTTGCATAGTTTTTACATCTATAGCTCCTTTGTCTCTTTATCATAAAAGTCATTTGGTATTAAAAGCTATAGAGCCTCCATATCTTTGTTTTGGAGACTCCATTGTGTGTTGGTTACACTAACTTGCTCACTGGTTCCCACTATTGAAACCACAGTAAAAAATCAGAGGAAAGCCAGGCGAAGTGGTGCATGCTTGTAATCCCAGTACTTGGGAGGCGGAGACTGGAGGATCCGGGTTTGCGGCCAGCCTCAGCTACTTAGTGAGGCCTCTGCAACTTTGTGAGCCCTCTGCAACTTTGTGAGACCCGGTTTCCAAATAAAGTATAAAAAATAGGGCCGGGGATGTATTTCGGAGGTAGAAAGCCCCTGCGTTCAATCCCCGGTACCGCAAAAATAAATAAATAAATAAATCAGAGGAAAGCAAAAACAAATAAAAAACAACTTATATACAAATTGAGATGAATTAGTTTTGCTACTTGTGTTTATCTTGATGTTAAAATAAAAACTTAAATCACATCTTAGGAGTTATTTTATAAGACTATTCAAGCTATCATCCAACTTTTAATCTTATAAAGTACTACATTATTGTCTATTTCAAGTGGGAAATTATGTCATACAACAGTGGTTTATTTTGTAAATTTTTATTTTAGAATAATCTCATAGTTTGAAAAAATTGGAAATATAATGCAGAGGTTCATATACCTATCAGCCTGTTTTCCCTGATGTTAATATCATACATTTCATGTTTCATTTTTTATTAGTATTGGTGAAATGCCAACTAGAGAGTGTATTAAAATTTCACTAGTTGTTTTTTTTCCATTAAAGCTGCTTATCTGTCCCAGGATGTAATCCAGGATGCACTTTGGGTTTAGATGCATCAGGGATTTCAAGTTTCTGCTAGCATTTATGAAGTTCTAGTCAAATTTTATAGTTTGCATTAATGAAATAAACCTTCTCCAGTCCAAGTTGAACTTTATATTAGTTCCATAGTACCTGCATTTTCAACTTAAACAGTACATTTTACTCATGTTTAAACATTCTGAGGAATAATGATGATTTTTTATGCCAAAGATTTGTGAGTTTTGAGATAAATATCTGTAGTTTTCTTATTGATTCTTTTAAATCTTTAAGCAGTTTTATATAAGAATACACTAAGATACTTGAAGTCAGATACATACATTTATGTAAGATTAATTTTCCTTTTACCTGGACATTTCAGAATTCTCTGGAAAGAATTTAACTTGGTAATATTAAATATTTGAACTGGTCTAGGACAACAAAGTCTTCTCTGCTTCCATTTTGTCCCTCCCTCAATATCTGCCGACCCCAGTCATCTCAATCATTATTTTCCCATATTTTAATTTGCTGTTTGTGTAATCAGAGGTGATTCACTCTCCAAAACACAACACATTGAATCATTCCAGTTATCCTGAGGTTCTTTGTCCATCGTTGGTTTACACATTATATCTGTAATAAGTTGTTTGTGATTTTAGCTCAAAGTTTTCCATACATCTCAATTCTCATCTATATTCCCAACATTGCCTCTTTCCAAATCCGGTTAGTTCATTATATGGATGAACTCAACAAAAATTCCCTCTGATTTGATGGTATTGAATCATTCATCTGAGCTGAGCATGCAACTCAGCTTCAGGGCAATTGCCTAATGTATGCAAGGACATGGGTCTGATTTCTGGCTCCACAAAAAGAAAAATCATTCAGCTCATAATTTTATAATTTTCAGAGTAAAGAAAGTAAGACAATGTGATGAGATAGTAAAGTGAGGATTGCATTGCAGGTGAGATCATCAATAAAGGCTTTTCTGATGAGATGACATTTGGTCAAAGACCTAAAGGAAGAACAGATATGATGTATACAGATTTCTAGGTAAAGCACATTCTAGGCGAGGACTATGGCACTACACAAAAGCCCCAGATATACTGTGGACAGTTAAGGAAATCAAGAAGGTCAAACAATATGGTTGAAGCAGGATGAATAAGAAGAAGCCTGTAAGGGAATGGAATCATGAAAAACAACCCAAACAAGAAATGGGCAAATGAAATGAGTGCACGTCACAAAAGAAGAGATACAAATGGCCAATAGACAATGAAAAACTGTTCATCATTAGCAATCGGGGAGATGCAAATCAAAACTTCTCTGAGATACCATCTAACCCCAATCAGAATGGCAATCATCAAGAAGTCAAATAGCAATAAATGTTGGCCAGGATGTGGGGAAATAAGAACCCTTCTACACTGTTGGTGGGAGTGCAAATTAGTGCAGTTGCTATGGAGATCAGTGTGGAGATTCCTTAGAAAATGAGGAATGGATCCACAATATGATCTGGCTATGATACCACTCCTGGGTATCTTCCCAAAGGGGTCGAAACCAGAGAATTATAGCAATGTATGCATATCAATGTTCAAAGCAGCACAATTCACAATAGCCAAATTATGGAACCAACCTAGGTGTCCATCAACAGATGAATGGATCACAAAATTATGGGATATACACACAATGGAATTCTACTCAGCAGTAAAGAAGAACAAAATTATGTCATTTGCAAGAAAATGGATGCACCTGGAGAATATTATGTTAAGTGAGATTAACCAGTCACAGAATGTGAAGGGTTATATGTTTTCTCTCATATGTGGAAGCTAGGGAGTAATTGGGATACCAGAGGGACTCCAGGTAATGGAGGAGAAGCCTCAGTGGAGCCAGGAAGGTGGTCTAAAGGAAGGGGAAGGGGAAGACTGAGATTCATAAACGGAATTACTACCATAGACTATGTGTACATTTGTGAATATACCAATGTCAATTGCAGTACTCTGTATTGGGAAGGGGGGGAAATGGGGAGGGCACCAAATACTGAGTGATTGTATGTCAATGTCAATATGATTTACATTATGATGTGAGACTATAATGCACCCACAGAAACTTAATTCCCAAATTATGATGACATTTTCAGGCAGAAAGCCAGGAAAAACCTAAGTTAGATATTTATTTAGCAAATTTATTTTATTTAAAGCACATATTAAATAATTCTTCAAAGTTTCTAAGACATATTAAAAGGGTTAACGAAATAATATATATAGTGTTTCATGAAAAAAATTCTTATTTCCATAGATTGAAGTTCAAATGATTTTTATATGTCTGCTCAAGGAAAGGCTGATTTGATGGAATGACTAATTGTCAAAGATATCAGAGCAAATGAAATATTCATTTTATTCAGAAATAATCCAGTGATATCCTGATGTTTTCATTTGCTTCATATCAAGATTATAAGGTTTCCAGAGAGACAGTGACAGAATAAATAAAAGATTAATAAAAGTAAAAAAAAATAAAAGGGACAAATCATCAAATTGTTGAAGGAGATGGTAAGAGTTTGAGGTTTTACTTTGAGTAAAATGGAAAATCATAATAAATATTTGAATACAAAATGACATGAAAAAGTTATGTATTAATATAATTCCTGTGGTTTTTATTTACACTGAAGATAAATATGAGTGGAAGACAAAGATAATGAGATATATACTGACTCTCTCTATTTGTGAGGTGAGGTCTGAAGAGTTGTCTTACAGTTTTATGAGTAATGTTTTCAAATAGGGATAGCTAGAGGTATATGCAAGAATAGTTCAAATAATATTTAAAATATATTTAAAGTCATCAAGTGTGAGGAGATCCCCAAGAGAATAAAGTCCAAAGAATGAGACATTTGGGACATAGGAATGCACGTGATAAGAGATGACCTTATGGTATTGCTGTTCCTGTGGTGGATTTTGTATACAGAGTAGTGGGCTGATGAGATTCGTAACAATGACATCTATATATAAATGGTAGTTGTGAGCTTGTGATTAGTATTGGGAACAGGAGGGCCAGAAAAAGGAACTTACCAGAAGCATAGAATTCAATGAACTCCTCTGAAAGACTGCAGAAGGCCACATACAGGTCAGTGATGAGCAGCCTCATTTGAACAGGAGGGCTTTGTGTCTCACTACAATAGAAATGTCAAGACTGGCAAGGCAGCTGGCTCACAGCTCCCGAGCCTCCCTTACCTGGCAATTCCTGCTCCGTTGACTCTGTGGGCTCTTTTTGTGTTCCTTTTTCTGCTCCCAGCTGTTTCAAAAACATTCTGTTTTTTGTCATATTCTCTATATTATCTTTATTATTCCATGTTTATTTCCATGGCCTCATCTGTCACCTCTATGCTGAGAACATTGAACTTTTATCTTTTTTTAGATTTTTCTATTAATCTTGACCTGACATTTTCATGGTGACAACCCACAATACTGCAAAGTATTTTTTTAAATAAACTCCTTCCTGAAAAATCACTAAATGAAAAACAGAAGGCATATGAGGGAAATGAACAAAACATTTGAGCACACATATCATAATAGAGTATCCAGATGGCCAATAAGAACACAAAAATATTCAAAAGTTCATTTGTCCAGAAAAGTGTGAATTAAAAACGCATTTGACAAACTTCTACAAGCTAACCAGAGGGGCTAAAATGAAAAAGATTAAAAATTCCAAATCATGGTAAGGAAGCATAGCAATTGATATGCTTATACATTGCTCATACATTCCTGAGAAGAGTTTAAGTTGGTAAAACAATCCTTGAAAACTATTTGTTAATATTTACAGATGACTATATACTGCATAATAATTTAGAAATTCTACTCTTTGTTGTATATAACTGACTGAAATGTGACATTAATCACAAAAAGTACTGAAATGCATATTTAAACACTTCAAATAGCTCTAAAATGGAAAATTCTCAAGTGTCCATTGAGATAAGAATCAATAGTTAAATCGTGGAATATCCTCAGGATGGATTGCTCCCAAACTACTGTAACTACATGAACAATGTGAGTGAATCCAATGCATAGGAAGGTGAGTGAAAGAAATCAGATTAAAAAAAAAGACATACCTACCCTTTAATGCCAACAATAGAAAACACAAAAATGGGCAAAACTGGTGTATACTTTTAAAGTCATAATGATGGGGGTCATGAGTAGAAAGGGGAACAACTAGGTCCTCTGGGGTACTGACGATATTCTTCTGCTTGATAAATGTACCTCGCACTACAGGTTGGGTTTTCTAATAATGCTGTATTTTGGCCAGCATTCCACAGTGGTTTTGTTATGTTACCAGCTACATTTTAAATTTAGCTTACAATCAAGATTTAAGGGCAGAATTGTAAAGACAACTCTGAACACAAAAGAACATCAGTAAGAGAAGGATGAAAGAATAGAATCTTTTGAGAAAAATAAAATCTGTGTAACAAATGAATGCCTTGTTAAAAAACAGTTATATCCCAAAACAGATTGAGTGCAACATAACCTGGCAACTGTCCAAAATGAACAAAAACCTTAATTTTTAAGTACTCGAATAAGGTATGTTTCAACACCTTCTTAAGTGAAAGAGTTCTCAAAGCAAGAAATGTCTATGGATTGTCTTCAAGAAACTTATTTATATGCTAAATAACTCATAGATAAACCTGTTTATATAGGAAGTCAATAAAAACACTGAAGATGTACTTTTATTTTGGCATGAGGTGCCATTGAAGTTAACCATAGCTTAAAATACTGGGTGTGATCCCAGTACTTGTGAGGCTGAGACAGTAGGATCAGAGGTCAGGAGCCAGCAGTATACTGTAACTTAGAGAGCCCTGTTTTAAAATAAAATAGGTCTGGATGGGTAGCTCAAAGGTAGAACACCCCTGAACACTATTAAGAAATACTGAGTGGGAAATAAACATAAGGACGATGAAGTTTTGTTAGAGATATAAACTCTGAAAATAAGCTTATGAAAATGGGGGGAAGGAACCTTCTCCAAAACTTCTATGTACATGTATAGAAACAGACTGGGAAACCTCAGTATCTGCAGACTGCTTAGTCATGATCAAAATATGGCACACATACTTTGGATCAGAGGACTCTAGCTTTCTATGAATCTGATTTACCTCACAGCTAAGCCATTGAATAGCTTATATTTTCATTTTTTTTTTTTGCTTTTCCTTCTCAATTTTAATTAGTGATGTGGATTCTCAGTTTATCTGCATACCAATAACCTTTCAAGTGGATGCTTAAGTCCAGATATCTCCAAATTCTCATGGACAGCTATTTTCTTACCACAACCACTTGGAAGTTCACTAGGCATTTCAAACTCATGTGTGTCCTTCTTACTCACCCTAAAACTAATCTCAGAAAAAAAACTTTGCTTCTTCAGATTAAATGATGGTATGCTGACCTTGACACCTGTCTCATACCATATAGCCAGAGTGTCAGAAAAATCTTCTTGCCTCTCCCTTCAAAATATAGCCCAAATATGCCTAGTTCTTGCCACCTTTACTGCTAGTATTCAGGTTTGTTCCTCATTTTTCTCCTGGATTATTTCAATAGATTCAGGAACTGGCTTTATTATTTCCAAACGATCCCCCATTTAATTTATTTTCAAAGGAAAAGTAAGAAAAATACCATCAGTAATTCATATCCTGCCACTCATGCGCTCAAAAATCTTTTAATGGCTTTCATTTTCATGAAGAAGAAGTACTGATTTTTTTATATTGGCCCACAAAGCCTTACATGGTCTGGTAACTATCACCTGTCCGATTTAACTCATGACTAACCTTCCTCTCATTGAATCCACTTTGACCACGACTCCTATAAGCCCCTGACTTTCATAAACATATAGCTAGCAAAATAGCATTCCAGGCAGAATAGGAAGATAGTCAAAAAGCACATTTCAGAAGCTCATGAGGCCACTCTTATTCTTTCCTAGCAGCACTTAATCCACCTTCATGTGTTAACTTGTATAAAATATAAATTAAAATGCTAATATTTGTGAGACAGAAGGAAGGAAAAGAGGGATAAATAGAAATACAGAGGATGGTGATTAGATTCCACCTTCATTCAAAACCTGAATTTCATCTTTGCCAAGGCAAAGACTTTTTATATTTATATATCTACAAAATGTGATAGATAAATCAAACCTAAATTGATTAATATTTTGTTGACTAAATGAATACAAGAATGAATGATTGAACTTGTTAACTTTCTGACACAAAAATCTGGAGATCTGAAAAATAACAATTTTATGATAAACTTTTAGATGAATGGACATTAATTTTTAAAGAAAATTTAGATAATTAGGACAGAGGAAATCTGTTTAACCTTCAAATCCCAGTGGGGAATGTCACAGTTTTGTTGTTGTTTTTATTGTTTATATCAAACATCAATTAAGACTAGGCATAGCCATCTCATTAGCCATGTTTTAGTTATGTAGACCCAGATCTAGGTATAAATGAGGTTGAGCATTATAACCATAGCAAAAGGAATCAGGATTGGTTGAAAATCAAGTTGATCTTCATCCTAGCTGCTGCGGTTTCCCTGTCATTATCCCAATATCTAAAAGAACAAGTGACTTAGTACTGAAAAATTGTATCTACAAATGATTATATATGAACTAGAACACATAATTGTACCTATAAGTGATTTAAATATGAATCAGAACATATTAGCATTATTCTTCTTCGCTATAAGCACATGATTAATTTAGTTCAGATTTATACTAAGGTATTAAGTCACTCAAATAGGCATGTGATAATTTAGACTAGTTATGAACAAGACATTTCTTACTGAGAAAGAACCTGCATATATATTTATAGTGAGGTCATAGAACCTCAGGGTGTTTTTAGAAGTGAGAGTCACCAAGGAAGATTTAGGTATAAGTTTTTTTAAAGGAAGGAGAATATGGGCTAGATGACCTTTAATAATCTCCATCAGCTATATAAGTCTGTGACATTTCCTTTAGCTCTTGAAATTATATTCTATTGGGATAGTATTATATACACTTACAAATGTATGTGAAAAATACAGTCTTTACTCAATCCCTGATAATTTTGTTTTCAATTACTATTGATTTTAGTTATCGTAAATTATTTTTCAAATTTCCTAAAAGATATCATAATAGTAATAATAAAAATAATAGACTATGGAAGGTTGTCTCTGCCTTGATATCTTCATGTAAAATTCTGGATCACAAAAGAAAAACAAAAACAAATAATCAAAAAAGTCTATATCACCTGTAATAAATGCCCAGAAGTCTGTCATAATAAATCTGCCAATGGATGTGAAGTGGTTGGGAAAAACTGAATCTTCACACCTCCTTCTTTTACTAAATCAGACTAAAGTCTCAATGTGCATGGTTTTACCCCCAAATTTTAGAATATAGATAAGCCACAATAATTGGGAGGTATGTGTGCATTTAAAAATGTTTTGCTTTCATCTATGAACTGTCTGCCATACTGATTACTACATTCTGTATAAAACTGACTCTAAGTAAGTGAACAGAAAAGGATAAATAAGTTGAAAGAAAAACCCACCTGTTTGATGCCATGTTGTATTCAGAATTGCCCATTCCCTGTAAAGATTAATCCTTGTTGCTGTTGTTGTTGTTCCTTTGGTTGCTGTTAGGTTGAGATCGTATAGTCTGTTTTTTTATACCATGAAAAGTTCTCCACTAGACTCAATGGATTCACCCAGAGATAGCCCAACTGCCACAAACCAGCCTGAAGACATTGACACTCAGGTGGCAACACTTTCTACATTATGATTTACCTAATTTCCTTTGATAATGTAGCAGCATACTTCTTCAAGGCTGGCAGGTAGAATGTTTCTTCAGTGTATTAGTCTGCTATAACATACTTATAGACGTAACTATGCCAATTATCTTTGTCACTTAAACTAGTCAAGGAAGTGTCTATCCCATCAGATTCATAGGTTTGGCCTACACGCACGAATGGATTATGAGTCACATGATCATCAGGGGCAGAAATTTGGGGTGTCATCTTAGAATTCTGCCTATCACATAATTCCATTAAATGTTATAAATAATTTCTCATAGTAATTTTAATACTAGTACCTAACTAGAATTTTGTATTGTGCTTTAAATTGCTGCTGATGAAAGTTTTAGTGTTAGTCTAGAAAAACGACATTGATTAATAGTTACTAATATTTCAACAAAAGAATTAAGTTGGATTTAACAATTTATAAATAAAAATAAGATATATTTAAATAGGTAAGATAATTAAAACAGGAAAAATTTTGGCCACATAAGTGTATACTTTGAAATTTTTATTTGAATGATTAGGGTAATCTGTAAAGCAAAACTCTCAACTCTCTCCCCTATAATGTTAATATGATTTTGTTTCAACATTTAACAGGCCTTTTGAGAAAATCAGTCAAATGATACCATAAATTTGTAAAGCAATATGGGCTGTTGATGGGAAATTATTGAGATGATACGAGGGAAAGTCAGAGGTATAGCTTCCAAGCTCCAAAACAACATTGAAGAGACATCATTCATCAAGTCTACCATTTACTGAACTTCTATTACATAGTCTTATCACATTCTATATACATTATAGAGTATGTTACATATAGTATAATTATTGTTTTTAGTAATGACTCTGGAAGAATTATCTGGAATGAATCAGGCAGAATTATCAAGCTTATTTTTTCATATGGGGACACACGTTCACTGTGTCACTATTTGGCCTAAATTCACACAGCTAGTCAATAGTTAACCCAGAATTTCATACTTATAATTCTTTAGGCTTGAAGCCCACTTCTTGTAGTAACCACACAGCTACATCAGCATCTGCAGACTCAAACTATTTTTATGACTGTTAAGCAATATGGGGTTTCAAAGTATGAAATATTGATAGTTTCAAAGAGGAGTTTGTAATAAACATAAAAATGAGTAGGTCCAAGTTTTGTAGTTAGCTGAGGAATAACAGGATACAGTTTAGAATACTAATGGGGCTGGGCATGGTAGCACATGTCTATAATCCCAGTACTTGAGAGACTGAGAAAGGAGGATTGCAGGTTTGAGACCAGTCTCTGCAACATAGTGAGACTCTCACCAACCTACCAAGACCCTGTTTATAAACAAAAACTAAAAAGGGCCAGCCGGGCGTGGTGGCGCACGCTTGTAATCCCAGTACTTTGGGAGGCTGAGACCGGAGGATCCGGGTTCGCGGCCAGCCTCAGCTCTCGCTCTGTCTCTGTCTCTGTCTCTCTCTCTCTCTCCTTAGTGAGGCCCTCCGCAACCTCATGAGACCCGGTTTCAAAATAAAGCATAAAAAATAGGACCGGGGGCGTAGCACGGAGGTAGAACGCCTCTGCGTT
>PVJS01045325.1:0-16283 GCA_004027185.1 Glis glis
AGAGAGAGAGAGAGAGAGAGAGAGAGAGAAACAGGGAGAGAGAGACAGAGAGAGAGAGAGAGAGAGAGAGAGAGAGAGCTGAGGCTGGCTGCGAACCCTGATCCTCTGGTCTCCGCCTCCCAAAGTACTGGGATTACAAGCGTGCGCCACCACGCCCGGCTCCAACATGCATTTAAAATAAATTTTATGTCTATTTAGTTATAAAGTCCTTAAACTGATCAGTTTATTAAAAAATCAAGTTAATTTTATCAACCACGTATATGCAGCAAGCATTTATTTATTTTTTATGAAGCAAACATTTATTGAATGATTTAATGTCTACCACATACTGGGCCTTGATTGCCAGTGATACAGAAATATACAGAAGATAGCTTCTGACTTTAACGAGCTCACAATCTAGTGGAAAAGAAGTCAAGGAAACCAACAATTACAAAACAGTGTGACAGATGTTATGATGAAGGTGTAATAGATAGTAAAAATGTTGTGCCCAGCTTATACTTGGGGTGTCAGGGCTTCAGAGAAAGAGAGATATCCGACAGCTAAATCATAAAGGACACGTAAAAGATGTCCACACAGGTGAGGAGAGGAAGGATGTCGCAGGCAGAGGCCATAGCACATACAAAGAGGACAGTGCCTGCTACATTTAGGAAATGAGAAGTAGTTATATGAGCTGGACATGGTGGCCACAGGCTTGGAATCCAGTACTTGGGAGGCTGAGACAGGAGGATCATAGATTCGAAGCCAGCCTCAGCAACTTAGTGAGGCTCTCAGCAACTTAGTGAGACCCTGTTTCCAAAAATAAAACAGGTCTGGAGGTGTAGCCTGGAGGTAGAAGACCCATGGGTTCCATCTCCAGTACTACAAAAAAAAAAAAGTAGTAGTTATGTTATGACTGGATTGGTGATGATAGAAGGGTGGGAGTAGATGGGGGTGGGGGTATTGCTGAAGATTGGCCAAAAAGAAGGGCAGGGCCAGATCAAGATGGGCTTTTCATAACCTTGCTTATCAGTTTGAGGAGCTACTGAAGGATTTTAATTATGATGGTGACAAGACCCTGACAGCCAAAGGATGAACTGAATGGATGAACAAATGTGGTATATCCAGACAGTGCAATATTACTTGGTGATAAAATGGAACAAAGTACTGATCCATGCTACAACATCGTGGTAGGTGAAAGAAGGAATTCACAAAAGGCCACATGCTATATAATTCAATTTACATGAAATGTCAAGAATAGGCAAATGCATAGAAACAGAAAGTAGATTAGTGTTTGCCAGGGCCTGGGGAATAACCATTAATGTGTACAGTTTCTCCTTCCTTCCTTCCTTCCTTCCTTCCTTCCTTCCTTCCTTCCTTCCTTCCTTCTTTCCTTCCTTCCTTCCTTCCTTTCTTCCTTCCCTCCCTCCCTCTCTCTCTCTCTCTCTCTCTTTCTTTCCAATGCTGGGATCTAATCCAAGGCCTCATGCATACTAGGCAAGTGCTCTACCACTTTGAGCTATACCCCCAGCTCAAAGGGTTTTTTTTAGGTATTAAAAATATACTGAAATTAAATAGTGGTGATGGTTGCACAAACTCTGGAAATACACAGAACTACTTAATTGTATACTTTATTTTTTATTTTTTTTTTATTTTTTTGCGGTACCAGGGATTGAACCCAGGGGTGTTCTACCTCTGTGCTACACCCCCGGCCCTATTTTTTATACTTTATTTTGAAACCGGGTCTCACGAAGTTGTGGAGGACCTCACTAAGTAGAGAGAGAGAGAGAGAGAGAGCTGAGGCTGGCCGCAAACCGGGATCCTCCGGTCTCTGCCTCCCAAGTAATTGTATACTTTAAAGGGGTAAATTCTATGGTTTGTGAGTTATATATCAGTTTTACTGTTATTAATTTTTAAAATTTCCTAATAATTATTAATAAAAATAGAAAATAAAATTTTAATAATATCCTTGCCCTTTATTTAGAAAAACATGTTATTTGCTGATAAATAAACTTAATAACTCTCACTGAAACTCATAACTTTGTGTATGTGTATGTAAATGGTTTAACAAGCAAACCCAATTAAACTACTTCCACTCATGTTTTAATTTAGCATTTCAATCTTTATGAAACTAATTTAAAGCTTTTGAATGATTTTTATCTTTCTTTTTTTATGGTACTGGGGATTGAACCCAGGGGCATTCTAACTCTGAGCTACACCCCCAGCCCTATTTTATTTTTTATTTGGAAACAGGGTCTCATTAAGTTGTGGAGGGCCTCACAAGTTGCTGAGGCTGGCCGCGAACCTGCAATCCTCCTATCTCAGCCTCCCAAGTACTGGGATAACAAGCATGTGCTACCACTCCCAGCTTGATTTTTATCTTTCTAATTTTAATATTTTCCTTCCTATTTAAAGATAAAATTACAGGTAGGCCTCAAAAGCTCTATAAGACTTTCAAATTGTAACCTAGTAATTAGATTTCTAGAACTTACCTTAAGAAAATGAACTGGAAAAATATGCATTAAACATGTACTAAAAAGTTCATCACCATCATCATCTTATCATTATTATTATTCTTAGTTATTATTATTATATTATTGGTACCAGGAGTTGAACCCAGGGGCTTTCTACAAGGCTATACTCCCACCCTTTTCTTTTCTTTTTTTTTTTTGTGGTACAGGGTATTGAACTCAGAGGCATTTTACCTCTGAGTTACACCTTCTGCCCTATTTTTTAAAAAATACTTTTATTGGTGCATTATAGTCTCACATCATAATATAAATCATAGTGATAGTGACATACATGCACACAGCATTTCTCCAGCCCTATTTTAAATTTTGTTTTGAAACAGGGTCTCTCTAGGTTGCTGAGAGTCTCACTAAGTTGCTGAGACTGGTCTTGAACCTGTGATCCTCCTGTCTCAGCCTCCCAAGTACTGGGATTACAGGCCTGTGCCACCACGCCCAGCTTCTTTATTCTTTAGAGACAGGGTCTTGCTGTGTTGCCAAGGGTCTCGCTAAGTAGCTGAGGCTGACCTCAAATTACTGATTCTCCTTTCTCAGCTTGCCAATTATTGGGATTGCAGGTGAGTACCACTATGCCCAGAAATTGTAGTATTATTTGTAATGAAAAAAATTACAAACTATAGCTAAATGTCTAATAACAGGGCATTGGTTAAAGAAATTATGGTAGCCAGGGGTGGTGGTACATGCCTGTAATCCCAGTACCTGGGAGGCTGAGACAGGAGGATTGCAGGTTCAAGGCCAGCCTCAGCAACATAGTGAGACACCCAGTACCTTAGTGATAACCCTGTTTCAAAATTTAAAAAAATAAAACAAAATAGGGCTGAGGGTGTAACTTGGAGATAGAATGACCCTGGGTTCAATTCCCAGTACCAAAAAAAAAGATATTATGGTAAATCCATACAATAGAATGATACGTGGTTATTAAAAATGAAGTCCGAGGAGCTGGGCGTGGTGGCGCATGCTTGTAATCCCAGTACTTTGGGAGGCGGAGACCGGAGGATCCGGGTTCGCGGCCAGCCTCAGCTCTCTCTCTCTCTCTCTCTCTCTCTCCTTAGTGAAGTCCTCCGCAACTTCGTGAGACCCGGTTTCAAAATAAAGTATTAAAAAATAGGGCTGGGGGTGTAGCGCGGAGGTAGAACGCCCCTGGGTTCAATCCCCGGTACCGCCAGAAAAAAAAATGAAGTCCGAGATGGCAGATAAAGAAATGCATTAATATTTAGTGAATAAGCAGGTTATGAAGCATCATGTACTATGATACTAATTTTACAGAAATCTGTTTGTATGCATAGTTGTGTGGGAAAATAGCTGGAAAGATAAGCATTAATAGTGGTTATACCAGTAATGGGACATCAGGTTTTTTTCCCCCCTTATATGTGTTTTCTTATTTTTCTACAATGATTATGTATATTTATAGCATTAAGGACATTATAAAAACTTTAATAAATTTTAGGGTAAAGGTGGCACTATTAAGAATGATGTTTAAACAGCGTTGGCCTATCTAGTTATAAAATAGTCAATTCAGAAGAAAACAGAACATCAGTTGTCTGTAAAAGGACAGTTAAATAAGACACAATGATTAGGCCACTAGACCATTGAATGGCACTGGCTGTGACAACAAATATAAACCCCATGGTCCTTCCACGCTGGACACTTAGCTCTCATACACTATTAGTCCAAGGGCCAGTGTATATAATCCATTCCCCCCAGCAACCCCTTCTTTACTATTGGGGTCTCTGTTTAGTAGGCAGAATGGTACTATTTTCTTTTTTTTTGGTACTGGGGACTGAACCTAGGGGCATTCTACTTCCAAGCTACACCCCACAGCCATTTTAGAAACTTTTTTTACTTTGAAATAGGGTCTCACTAAGTTGATGAGGCTGTCTTCGAACCTGTGATCCTCCCCTCTCAGCCTCCCAAGTACTGAGATTACAGGTGTGCTCTACCACTCCCAGCCAGAACAGCACTTTTGCACCAAATAAGCCACTGCATCTCTGATTGTTGTGGGTGAAGCTGTTTTGACTTTTTTTTTTGTGGTACTGGAGATTGAACCCATGGACATTCTACCTCTGAGCCATACCCCCAGCCCTATTTTTTATTCTTTATTTTGAAACAGGGTCTCGCTAAGTTGCGGAGGGCCTCACTAAGTAGCTGAGGCTGGCCGCGAACGCGTGATCCTCCTATCTCAGCCTCCCAACTACTGGGATTACAGGTGTGCGCCACCACGCCGGGCTCTGTTTTGACTCTATTTCACCCCCACAGTCAAAGCCTCTGCTACTCAGTTGACTCCATTGGCTTTTCTTTAGTTCCTTGGTGGGAGCAGTTTCATTAGTTTTGTATGAATCCAGACCATTGGAGCTGAATTACAGCCATCATATCTGTCATATCGAGAGGAACCAGCAACAGGGCAGCCTGAGTGCCGGGAGAATACAAATGTGGCATCTGTGGCAGGATTAATTTCACCCCTCACATGGCTCTGCGGGATTCAACCGCTGTTCTGAAGACTTGCTCTCAGGTTTACTTATATGGTGGCTGGAGTCTTCCGAAGCATTTATTGCTTTTTTTTCCCCTAAAGCTTTATTATTTCTTTTCAATCAATATATTTCATCAAGGAAGAAACTGCTTCTGCCCATTGGTCTAATTTTCTTTTTTTCTGTGTATATCCTACCAGCCTGCATGTTGCCACATGAGAGGAAACAGAGAGCATGAGTGCTACTTTTGACAATGGTCTGACATGCGCTATTTGTGGAGGTGGAATGTTTCCCAAAAGACTGTGTGCAAAGGCCAGCGCCTTAATGTTTCATTGTATTTATGTATATGAACACTGTCATATGAAAGAGGCCAACGAAATCTGAGCCCCTTTTGCAGTCTTTGTTTGATGAATATTGATGAGAAATACAAAAACTTTGACACTGCTTTGAAAAAGCTCATTGTTGTAATGTGTCACCCTTTCAACAGCTCATTTTATTTTGCGACTTCAAAGAATACTTGGGCACTGGTGACAGAATTGGGTGGGGACTCATCAGATTCTTTATTCTGAAAATTAGAATAATAACCTCCTACTGTTTGGGAAAAAGCTATCTCTTAACTTTTCTAAACAATAGGAAACCAGCTTGTATCTATCAAAGATACAAAGACTGGCATCATATCATTTTTATAGTTCTACTAGCAAGATCTAAAATACATTCAGCTTCTCATAACATTTGGTAGAGGGCTAAATGTGGGACAAACTATCATGTAGTTTTGTTGCAGCAAAATCATCTTGCCCAAGGCAGGGAAAAAACTTGAGTAGATATATTTTTTCAATGAGGGAGTATGTATGAGTTTTCTTCTGCTGCTGGAACAAAGGGCCACAAACTTAATGGCTTAAAACATCACCAGTGTGTTATCTTAGAGCTCTATTGGTTAGAATTCCAAGACAGGTCTCAATGGGCTAAAACAAAAATGCTGGCAGGGCTGTATTCTTTCCTAAAATCTCTTGGAGAGAATCCATCTCCCCATCTTTCCTAGTTTCTAGGATTTTCCACATTCCTTGGCTCATGGTCTCCCTCTTCTATCTTCGAAGTCAGCAAAGTTATATCTCTTTGACCATTTTTCTACTGTCCCAGCTCCCTATGACTGCATCTGGGAAAGATTCACCTTTTCTAATGATGCATGTGATTATATTAGGCCCATCTGGATAATCCAGGTTATCTCCTCAGCTCATAAAATCTGCAAACTCCCCTCTGCTGTGTGGTGGAACATAGTCGTGGGTTCTGGGAATTAGGATGTGACCACTTTTGGGGAACCATTTTTTTCTGTCTACCATGCTGTGTAAGTAAGGAGTAGTTAGGAACATAGCTCTGAAGTTAGCCTGTTTGTGTTTGCCATTTACGAATTAGTGAGCCTGGGCAAGTTAACTTTTGTATACGTAACTTTTCTTCATCAGTAAAATAGATATAAAAATGGTACATAATAATTGTATTAAGTGAGTGAATACATAGAGGATACTTAGAACAGTTGCTTGCATTCAGTACAGGGTCAAAATGTTACTATAATCAATGAAAGTCCAAAAGTCAAGCTATACTCCAAGGTCCTTTATCCAGCAAAGCCCACATTGAGAGTTTCTAAGTCTCCAACTATACCAGATTTATTGGCAGAAAATTATTCTTTTTTTTTTACCTCCATTTGGAGTATACTTAAGGGCAACATTTGTCATCTTTCCCTTGAGTTCCCAATAGGAAAGGGGATTAACATCTCTTATTTTGGAAGGGGTTCCTTAGCGGCTTAAACACAATGGTTTCCCTTGGTACTGCCTCTGGAGTCTAGCTTACAACATGGTAACAGGATAAGTGCTAAAGTCCTTTTAAAAGAAGGTCTAAAGAAATCATTGTTTTCCTCAGACACCAACATCTGGATATGCTTGAGAAGCAAATCCCTTGGATTCGTGCATCACAGAGGGACTCCTATAAGCTGGACCAAAGCTAATCTAGAAAAGCCTACCTAGATGCTCCGCAGAGGTACGACCTGTTGCCGCACATATTTCTGTCCCATTTTAAACCAGTCTTTATGTAAGTCATAAATGACTATTCCCAAAGTACCCATAATGGGCTTATAAAAAGTTTTGCTTTTCACAGGTACTTTTGAAAAAGGACGAATTTAGGAGATTGTTCACAGTGCTAAGATCTGACCTTGTCTTACTGGTTACTTAGCCTCTCTACCTCTGGACTTAAGCCAAGGACTCAGAAAGTTAGGCTACAAGGCCAGCAGTTAACATTCTAACTTTAGAGGTGAAAGGAACTTTCTATGGTTTTTTAATGATGAAGGTGAATGACTGTGACAGTCTCAGCTATTGTAAATGTAGACACCAAAATAGAACTTGTCTTGAGGGACCTGCAACTTCAATTTATGAAATATGCTTTTCTTTAAAATTCTGAAAAGTCTTAGCTCTAGCCGATGCTAAGAAATTGGTTTCTAGGAAGGCTACATCTCAAGTAAAAGTTTTATACTATTACAATTACAATTCAGAACATAGTTAAATATTTTAGAATATACAATTCCATGATGTGATCTAATTATGAAAGCTTGAAGAGGGTTTTTTGGAGGAAAAATTAACTCATGAAAATAGAAAATTCATGAAAATAGCCACAGATTCAGTAGCTTTTTAGGGGATACTGTTCTCCCCCTAAAATGTGACAAATGGTAATTCTCTTTCATAAAATGGATAACATTAATATGTAGGTATATTGTGGCTTGTAGAAGCAACATTAAACATACATAATAGACTATCTCTACTTAGTCTCTATAATTACAAGAAGACTTGACATCAAGATCAAGGTGTTATCAATAATGTTTCTCTCCATGAATCAAAAGTGTGATGAAATATTTTAAGGTTAATTGCTATGTATCAAATTTTATGCTTTGAACAATTTGCTACCCTAGCAACTCAGAAATTTATATGCAATAAGAGAAAAGATTTATCCTATGACCATTGGGGAAGTCAGGGAAGGAGGGTGAGGAGGAAGGAAGGGAAAGAAAAGGAGGGTCACTGACAACTGAATATTATGTTCCAATATATGGCTGAACTTCAATTCACAGAACAATGAAATGTAAAAATTCATAAAAGTTGAACAGAAAGGAAAATTGTTTTAGAAATTTAGGAAACTTGAGACAGATACAAATTAAAATTCGACAACTGATCAAAGTCCTCTAAACATTTTACATAAATCTTCTGTGTGTGTGTGAGTGATACTGGGGATTGAACCCAGGGGCATTCTACCACTGAGCTACACCCCTGGATCTTTTTATTTTGAAACAGGGTCTCGCTAAGTTGCTGGAGCTGGCTTCTAACCTGCAATCCTCTTGTCTCAGCCTCCCAGTATAGGAATTACAGGTATGTGCCACTGTGCCCAGCTTCGCAAAAATTTAAGCACAGATTTTTAAAGGAATTTCAAACTCAATCTCACTATTTTTAATAAAGTAAATATTAAAATAGAAATCGCTTGTAGCCGGGTGTGGTGGCGCATACTTGTAATCCTAGTATTGGGAGGCTGAGACTGGAGAATCACAGGTTCGCAGCCAGCCTCAGCTACTTAGTGAGGCCCTCCGCAACTTAGTGAGACCCTGTTTCAAAATAAAGAATAAAAAATAGGGCTGGGGGTGTAGTTCGGAGATAGAATGCTCCTGGGTTCAATCCCCAGTATTGCAAAAAAAAAAAAAAGAAATCACTTGCTTGTATTTATTAAAAAATTATTAACAATGAATTGGAGCCACCAGGAAACTAGTGAAACCCATAGAAACTGACTATTAGACTACAAATATTTTAGTGGCAATATAATGGAATATAATATTGTAGCAGAAGAAATACATATTGTTTGGTCTTTGGAGTTGCATTATTCTTTTTAGGTAACTCTAAAAGTGTGTTTAGTAGCATATACATAGTTACATATAGTAATATATATAGTTTACATATATAAAAGATACAGCTCTTTGACTTATTGAAAGCATCCCAAAAGAAGCAATTTATTTCCTTTTCTCTGATGTTCTTTTTAGAAATGAGAAATTGAGCACTATAATATTTTTTATAGTTTGATGCTGATCATTATGGGCAATTCCTTTTTAGGAAATTGGAATGTAAGAGCTAAAATTGTGTTTGGTTTTGGTTATTTTATAATTATATTTTTATATTAATTGCTCCAGTATTCTCATTATTATCTAGCAATTAAACATCTCTCAGTGTCAATCTGTAATGACTGAAAGTATATTTGGATCCTGTTTATTCTTGGTGAAGTTTTTAAGCATAAAAAATAATTTTCTTTTGGTTTTTTTTTTTTGCGGTACTGGGGATTGACCCCAGGGGCATTCTACCTCCGAGCTACACCCCCAGCCCTATTTTTTTTGGAAACAGGGTTTCACTAAGTTGTGGAGGGCCTCACTAAGTAGCTGAGGCTGACCTCAAACCTGCGATCCTCCTGTCTCAGCCTCCCAAGTACTGGGATACAAGCATGCGCCACCATGCCTGGCCGTCATATTTTCTTTTAAAAGTCAATGATCACACTTTTTCACTTACTGTCTTTCCAGATTTCTGACCTTGTAGGGAAAAGAGAAGACATTTTCCACTTACTTTATGAGTGCTTTAAAGCCTATATTTAAATACAGGACCTCAACTGGCGATGGGTCTCTGGATTGCTGAGCTTCGTACAGTTACCGATTCTCCCAGAGGTCCTAATGGTTTTCCTTCTCAGCTTCGTAAATAGTATAAAATAGTAGAAACGATTACAAACAGGAGTAGGTAACTGTAGGTGGCTGTACATTCTCCTTCCTCGCTATTCCTAAAATAGTACTGGTAACCAGGTTTCTCATGATCATCCCTGCAGGCGCCCTCAAAGCCCCTTCGACTGCATAATTTTTTGACACGATCTGCATCATTTTAAAATCATGAATTGAAAAGTGATGAATTCAGTCAAACTTTTTTGTCCCTTATGCTAAAAGTAAGGTTTGTGACGTGAGAAAGTGTTTTGTCATGAGCTCCATTCAGTCAAACTATGATTCTTTTAGGATTAATATGGTTTTATTTAGCAACTAAGACCTTGTGGTACTGTCATACTGTGCTAGAAGTATTTCTTAGAGGTGGCAGTGACATCAGGACATCAGGAGGCAAATGCCCCAAAGACACTACAGTTTCGAATTCTTGATATGTTGATTGATAAAGTGATTCTGAGACTAGGGTTGTAGATAATGTGGGGCAGAGTGAAAACATAGTTTTCTTTTTTTTTTTTTTTACTTTTAGTCTTTATATTTCTATACTATTTGAAATTTTGTAGTAACAATATTTTCACTTATTACTTATATAACTTTTAAAAAGGTATACATCAAAGAAAAAGGAATATTGTAGTTTATCCACTAGTGAGAATATATTAGAATATATTTATTGTTTTTTTAACTTATAAATACATATATACTTACATAGATTACATAGATATATAAAAATACAAACATATTTCTGTATTTTAGTAATGAACAACTAGAAAATCAAATTTAAATCCATTTATAATTGTATCAAATACCTAGGAATAATGCAAGACCATGATGCTAACAACTATAAACATTGCTGAAGGACACTTTAAAAACCCAAGTTAAGCCTGGTGTGGTGGCGCACGTTTGTAATCCCAGTACTTTGGGAGGCGGAGACCGGAGGATCCGGGTTCGCGGCCAGCCTCAGCTCTCTCTCTCTCTCTCTCTCTCTCTCTACCTAGTGAGGCCCTCCGCAACTTCGTGAGACCCGGTTTCAAAAATAAAGCATTAAAAAATAGGGCTGGGGGCGTAGCGCGGAGGTAGAACACCCCTGCGTTCAATCCCCGGTACCGAAAAAAAAAAAAAAAGTTCCTACATGACCTTCCTCCTGGCTCATCTTTGTGCCCATTTCACTCCAGCCTCCTTGCTAAGGTTCTACCTTGGACTTTGCACTTCCCATTCTTATTAGAATACATTTAAGGGAGGATAATTATGTCAGTCATGTATAGTAAAAGCACTGACATTGTCAAATGACCTAAGGGGAAGGAGATCACACCCAGTAGAACCAGCAGAAACTTCCTAAGTAAGAGTGGTTGTGACTCCTTGTCCCTTTGAGCAACTCGCTTTAGGGCCCAGACATGGACACATTCAGGGAACCCCAGCTGGTGTGTACAGTTCACACAAACCCAAGCACATCATGGATCTTTCTCGCAGTAAAAGAATAAGCAAAAGTTTCCCAAGTATAAGTACTCCACTAAATTAGTCATTCCGAGTCAAGGTAGAAACATTCTGATATAGGGGATAGAGGAAAGATGATTTTCCCTATATATAAACAGAAATTCAGTATACCTCAAAAAGCAAAAAATACATTAAGATATAATTTTTCTTTGTTTTTTGTTTTGGTATTGGGGATTGAATCTAGGGGTGTTCTACCCCTGAACTACCTCCCCACCCAGCCCCTTCTATTATTTTGTTTTGAAACAGGATCTCACTAAGTTGCTGAGGGTCTCCCTAAGTTGCTGAGACTGGTCTTGAACCTGTGATTCTCCTGTCTCAGCCACTCAAATACTGGGATTATAGGAGTGTGCCACAATGACTGGATATGAGTTTTCTTTAATCACTTTAATGTTTAGTCCAAAATTAAAAGAGGTTGCTTACTTTCTATTAATGAATGTCCTTGGGGGTTAAAAGATAGTCCCTTGTTATAGTAAATGTGTTTTGTGCAGGTAGATAGGGTTTAATCAACAAGGTTTCAAATATAGGAAGCAGTTTTCTATTCTATTATACTTAAGAAATATGTGTAACTATAATATTTACATTGTAAAGATTATGAGCAACTAAATATATGCATATGTGTATGTAATTTGGTACCTTATATGATAATCCTAAACCATCATTATTACTTAATCTAATTTTGGATTTATTTTTAAATTATATGTAATAAAATGTAATTTTAATATGTATAATTAAAAAATAACTCACTCTAAATTATACTCTATTAGTCTAAATACCCAGCATAGTTCTAGGACTTCAGGTTAACTTGGTGTCAGTCTTTCCTGGAAATGTATTCTTATCTGTTTGTGGCTTTCCCTTAGCTCATCTGAAGGATTTGCGAGAGGGTTTAAGTTAGAATTCACAGGATGTAAGAATGAACTCTGAGTTCACATAATTTCTTCACACATCCAAAGAGAAAAAATGGCACAGCAAAAGTGGTATGCAGTTATCTGGGTTTCTTTTTTAACCTGTCATAGATTTCTTTGACCTTGACACCTCTTTGTTGTTGCCTGACTTTGAATATTTCTTGGTCTAAGGGTGTTTACTCCAAACTTCCCTGATCTTTCCTTGCAAATTACTTCCTTTAGCTACAAAGGAAAACAGATTTGCTTCAATTATGATGACCTCCTCTTAGATGGACAAGGGTTCTATTTGTAAAATACAGCAGGTTTTTCTTTTTAAAGAAAAAACATTTAATAAGAAAAATTATAGGGATTTAAAAGCAGATTTAAATGAGTCTCACTGCAAAAAAACCTGGCAGCTAATTCAAGAGTTCATACTGAAGGACTGGATGCTGGAAATCCTTCTCAGATGCTGTGGTTGGGCACTGGGGTTTTGGAGCAGTACTTTTTTTTTTTTTTTGCGGTACTGGGGATTGAACCCAGGGGCGTTCTGAGCTACATCCCCAGCCCTACTTTTTATTCTTTATTTTGAAACAAGGGCTCACTAATAAGTTGAGGAGGCCTCACTAAGTAGCTGAGGCTGGCCACGAACCTGGATCCTGTGGTCTCAGCCTCCCAAGTACTGGGATTACAAGCATGCACCACCACGCCTGGCAGAGCAGTAATTCTTATGGGTAGGAGCGTATCAGAATCTCTGGGACCAAAGTACTTTCAGTTTGAAAGATGAAAGAGACCCATTTTCATAACGCTGTGATAGACATTCTTGGTGATCTGCCAGATTCTCGTTTTCAGACCAGGGTCCTCATCCTGAAGGTGCTGCCAAAAGCTCACGATTGGACGTATCCTCTGGAAATTCCCTCGACTTGGAGCCTCCTTTCTGAGAAATGCTTGGAACATTACATCCTCCTCTCTGGGGTGGCCTACAGCCAAGGACTAACTGATCCCACCATATTAAAGGCTATTCCTCAAGCTGGGCGTGGAGGTACACACCTGTTATCTTAGTACTTGGGAGGCTGAGGCAGGAGGATTGCAGGTTCAAGAGTAGCCTCAGCAACTTAGTGAGACTCTGTTTTAAAATAAAAAATAAAATAGGGCTGAGGGTATAGCTCAGAGGTAGAATGCCCCTAGGTTCAATCCTCAGTAAAAAACAAAGACAAAAACACCAAAAAACAAAACCCCCCAAAACAAAAAGAGGCTCTTTCTCCTCTCAGGGTGAGGCAGCTTTGTGGGTCCCCTCGATGGGTGTCCTGAGGGATCAGGCTTCCACTGATGCACATACTCTTAGTTTCTAGCCTTGTTCTGTCCTGCTTTCCTCATTTCCTTCTAGCTTTCACCTGAGAATGATTCTTCAATAAATCATTTGCACAAAATCCCCATCTCAGGCTCTTCAGCTAGGAAAACTGACAAGGTAAATCCAAACTATAAAGATTAAAGCTCTACAATATCTTCTTGCCTGATAGTGATATGTAGACTGTATACTTTGCTTTCTTTCTACTGATTCTTTGGAAGCCATGATCAGGAGATAAAATCTCCCCTCTACCTCCAGCATAGAACACTTCTGGGGGTAGAATGGAAAAAAGTAGATCGTACTGATATTGTATATGTATGTATCAAATGTTATTTGGATTAAAAAAAGTTAAACAATGGTTCTATGGGCAGAGACCTGACAGGTATTGCTTTCTATTTACTTATTTGTTTTCTATTAATTTGGCTTAATAATATTTCTAGGAATTCTAGTTGGTTTAAATCTTTTCAAACAAGAAACTGGACATATGCTGGGTGTGGTGCCGCTCGCCTGTAATCCCAGTATTTGGGAGACTGGGACAGGAGCACCGCGGGTTCGAGGTCAGCCTCAGCAATGTAGTGAGACTTTCAGCAAACTAGCAAGACCTTGTTTCCAAACAAAAAATAAAAAGGGCTCGGGGTGTAGCTCGGAGGTAGAATGCCCCCGGGTTCAATCCCTAGGACACAAAACAACAACAACAACAAAAAATCAAAATTAGACATATTATGAGTCCCTGAAATACCACTTAAAACATGCAGAAACTTTGTAAATAGGATGTGAAAGATTTCACACTTCCCAGCGATCTAATTGACTCCTAGTAATTAACTTTCATTGGTGGATCTGTCGATTCTTTTTGGTAATTACATGAGATGTTATTTGTGAATTAACTTTTAGTGCTTTAATATTTTGATTGGAAGTGTTTGACATTTTCCAGCGAATAGAAACAAACTTGAAAACGAAGCCTCTAAGTCCTTTCCTGCTCCACTTTGCCTCTCGCTCGTTGTGTTCCATGCTAAGGAGCGGAAGTGATGCAGCGACAGAACGTAAATCATATACAACCCCAGCAGCTAATACAGCTGGCTGTGCACTTGGGCTTTATTCTATTGAGAAAACGATTTTACTGATTGTTAGAATATCACATCGTGATAACATTCTCAATTTTAATGATTTTCTAAATATATTGTTGAATTCAAATGTCACAGTCGATGTTCTTAGTTTAAACGGTACTTTTCAATCACCTTATTTTTTTTCACATGTATGATCCAGTGATATTTTCCCAACCTAAGGAACCATGTCTGTGTTGAATGATATCTGATTATTTGCTTTTATAGACCCAAATCCACCTTTTTAAAAATATTATAATGTCTAGACACTGTCATTTTCCAATTGACGAAAGCACACTGCTATCCCTTTCTAGAAAAGCTTTATATAAGCGGTTATGCCTATAGGAATCCGTTGAATAGGAGATTGTAGATTATATTTCTACTAATAAGAAACTGTAAAGATTACATTTCTACTGTGTTTCTGAATGGATTTAGGATTTATCCTCCAATATGAGACAAAAGAGAACGGGCAAAATTCATTTTTTAATTAAAAAACCCCTATCTCATTTTTAATGTCACCACAGATTTTAATACTAGGTGGCATTTTTTTTTCCTATGTGGTACAGGGATTGAACCCAGGGGCATTCTACCTCTGAGCTACACCCCCAGCCCTATTTTTTATTCTTTATTTTGAAACAGGGTCTCACTAAGTTGCAGAGGGCCTCACTAAGTAGCTGAGGCTGGCCACGAACCTGCGATCCTCCTGTCTCAACCTCCCAAGTACTGGGATTACAAGCGTGCGCCACCACGCCCAGCTTGCCAGGTGGCATTCTAAACCTCAAACTGCCATGTGACTAAATATATTATAGAATAATTTATGCTTAAAGTTTATTTTTAAAATCCAGGTTTATATATTAGGTAAAATCTGTTTCAATCTCTTCCTAAACTTAGCCCAAAGTATAGTCTATAAACAATATGGTATCTATCCCTTGTGCCTGAATATTATTTTCATATAATTCATAGATTCTCTAAATTACATTGCTTTGCATAATCTCTTGAAGTAGAAGTAAAGATTGGACAAATATATACATTATATTACTTACAAAATGAATTTGGAAATATAGAAAATAAATCATAATTGTGTAGTACTCGTATAAAGTGAAAAGAGTGCTATGCATAGTTTAATATCTATGTAGTAAATATAAATCATATGCAATGACCCAGTGCTTGGGAGGCTGAGACAGGAGGATTGCAAGTTCAAGGCCAGCCTGAGCAACTTAGTGAGACCCTTTTTATTTATTTAAAAATAAAAACAAAAGCACTGGGGGTGTAGCTCAGTGGTAGAGTACCCCTGGGCTCAGTTCCCAGCACCACAAAAAAATAAATAAATCATATGTGATGAGGAATTCTAGACAAATGTGTTTGCCGTTCTTGTTTTTCTTTCTTTTTTTTTTTGTGGTACTGGGGATTGAACCCAGGGCATTCTACCTCCAAACTACACCCCCAGCCCTATTTTTTTATTCTTTCTTTCTTTATTTATTTATTGTGGTACTGACGATTGAACCCAGGGGCATTCTACCTCTGAGCTACACCCCCAGCCCTATTTTTTATTCTTTATTTTGAAACAGGGTCTCACTAAGTTGTGGAGGGCCTCACTAAGTAGCTGAGGCTGGCCGTAAACCTGTGATCCTCCGGTCTCAGCCTCCCAAGTACTGGGATTACAAGCATGTGCCACCACACCCGGCTCTTATTCTTTATTTTGAAACAGGGTCTCACTAAGTTGCAGAGG
>PVJS01045326.1:0-16277 GCA_004027185.1 Glis glis
GAGAGAGAGAGAGAGAGAGAGAGAGAGAGAGAGACAGGGAGAGAGAGAGAGAGAGAGCTGAGGCTGGCTACGGACACGGATCCTCCGGTCTCCGCCTCCCAAAGTACTGGGATTACAAGTGTGCGCCACCACGCCCGGCCAAAAAGTTATTTTTCACTATTTTGGCTGAAGTTTCCTGCTCTTCTATAACACTAGGAGACTTTTCATAGCTCCCAATGTAACTCTTTTCCCTCCCAATGTAGAATGGAGTTCAACATTCCTGCCCATCTGCCATACTATATACCAGAGAGCTGCCGTCCATCCAGGCCTAGAAAAATCAGATTAGTGCAATAACAGATGTGAGAAGAGAGTGGAGAAAGAGGGAGAAGAAAGCTGAGAAATGGGTAAACAATAATATCCAAACTAAATATAAGCCTACATGTGCTTCTCAAACATCTTAAGGGTAACCGTGCCAGGCCAGTTTGCCACAAACATTTTGGTTTGGGTTGGTTTCTTTTTCTTTTTCTTTTTTTTTGATACTGGAGATTGAACCCAGGTGCATTTTACCTCTGAGCTACACCCCCAGGCCTTTTTAAAAATATGAAACAGGGTCTCACTAAGTTGTTGAGGGTCTCACTAAGTTGTTGCAGCTGGCCTCGAATCTGTGATCCTCCTGTCTCAGCCTCCCAAGTGCTGGGATTACAGGCCTGAGCCACTACGCCTGGCTAAAACTTTGGTTTTTGAGTGTATTTATCATAAGCTATATTCTTGCCTATGGAAAATAATGTGTATAATCATTACCATCTTAATAACTTTAAAGAATTTTAACACAAGTTCAATGCTTTGATATTCAGAGTGAATGTGTTTAATGAACAATTGCATCAGATGCCTACAACTTTTTCTACTTGTAAAGAACATCTTAGTCTTGCAACTGTATCCATCACAATTGCAACAGAAAGACCCCGTGGCCCTTCCCCTTCATCACAAGGAGGGCTCCGCTATGCTAAGGCTGGACACTAGGAAATGGATGTGGGAACCGTCACCACCATTGTCCCTCAAAGCCAGAAGCATCCCATGCTGCCTTTATTAGAAAATGGATCCTGTGAGGTACCAAGGTGAGTTGGCTGGGTCTCGGTCACATATTGGTACCCTTGCTGTAAGACAGTGGGAAGGCGATTTGGAGCTCATGCTTTGGAGAGGCTTGATTCAACCTGTGGGGAGTTTCTCACACACATAAAAGGTGTTTAAAAGGTGGTAAGCAACCACAAGATAAAAACTTGTATCTGTAAAAGTGAAATGCAACCAAATACAGAGCTCCACACTTGCTCATTAAGTAACTGGTGGTGGATGCTAAATTGTCCCAGTCATGGAACTGGAAGAAATACTGTGTTCCCAGAGAAGCTAGGGAGGACTCATTTGAGTGCTTCTTGCTGACATCTTTCCTTGTGTCCGGATTGTTCCAGATGGCAGGAGGTCCCTGCTCAGGCCTCTGGCTGGGCCTGTCTCCAAGAGCTGACCCTCAGCTACTGAGCTGGGGCAAGCTGCCAGAGCAGCAGGGACAGACGGCTCACCTCCACAGGCACAACTCACTCCCCAGAACAGTCTGGAAATTTAACTGACACAGTGGGGAAAAGAAGAGGGTTTCAACCCTTATTACTATATCTGTACTAATTATTACGTGGAAGGGAACATTATAATTGAGTTATGAGACAACTAAATAAAAACAGAATACCTGACAAAAAAACTTCTTTACATGATATTTTTACACTAGAATAAACAATGTGTTCTTTGTAGAGCTTAGAAGGGGAGTAGGGAAGGGTTAGTTTTATTCTGTAAACTACAGTCTCTTGTTGAAACTAGACTAGTGCTTGTATTTGTTGACATCTTGATTTATACAAACCTGAACAAGTTCAGTTTCAATAATTCTTTTTTATTCAAGCAACACCAGAGGAGGAGGAAAAAGATTGATGTTTCCCCCCTAAAAATGGCATATGCAAAAGCTTTACAATTCTCTTTGTTCAACTCTGGGTCAGATTTCATGAAAAAGCAATTGAAATTCCTTTTGCTCCCCATTCTTCCATGCATGTAGGGAGGCTTGTGCTCCTAATGAGCAACAAGATGCTTCCTTCCACAGAATTTTATCTTTGAAAGATGAAATGACCTGTTTCCCTTAACTCTTCTCAATCTTGTTTTTCTGCTGTCGACTCTCCTTCCTCAACCAAAACAAAGAATGTCTAATTAATTCATTGCTGAAAAATTTATTAAAATTTCTACAATTGGTGGCTTGTACTTAGTTGTCCAAGTAGAACCTAAAGCAGGAGAACAAAGAATACTGGGCCCTGTTATCATTTTTGAACACTGAATCAGGGTGGGCAGGTAAAATCAAGAGGAATTGTATCCATGAAATGGCAAATAAGTGATTCACCATGTATGCAGATTAATGAATTCGATCTGATAACATACTTGGACATCCTTTGTTTAAAAAGAAAGGTAACAAATAAAGATATTAATATATAAATAAATAGATTTGGAAAGAGTCCCAGGTAATCCATGCTTGTTCATAAAGTGTTACTCTCTTCACATTAAATAATAAAAATTTAAGAAGGAAGGAAAGAAGGGAGGGAGGGAGGCCCAAAGTATAGGTTCTGGCAAGGGAAAGCAACCAGATATTTAAAGAAAATGTCTCTAAATCAGATGCTAATTTGTGTTATGTCCAGAGGAAGTCCCCTTCCCCACATAGCCCCTACACCTAAGTGCAGTGACTATTAAAAGGCAGTGCCCTTTCTTACCCATGTCTGCCTGTGTCACTCACCTCCCTGCTATCAACCATGACACACCGTCAGAGTGACAAACAATGGAGATTATTTTTTAAATGCTCTTTTCAGCACAGTATATTCACTCTTGCTATAGGTTCCATTTTCAAACAAATAGAGCAAGGAAGAAAACTTAATTTCTAGTTCAGGTTTAACATATCAAAACCATCCAGATAAATGATATGTCAGTAGATTACTCAGAGTTCCCCTTCTCTAAATCAGTTTCAGGACCAAAGAGGTTGAATAGTGCTCAAGAATACCCAGAAAGCCTTTGAGGTAATCTAATGGGTTATGCCAGTCCTAGAGGGAAAGGCCAATAAACACATCCATGCTTCTGTTGCCCAGTGACCCACTGACATGTCCTGCCCCATCACATAAGGTGGACAATGGGGAAGTGTAGTAACTAATATTTCCTGTTTTTCCTGCTCTTTTTCTTGCCCTTCTGTGGAATCAATGAAACGTTTGTGGTGTCACAGAGGTAACAGGTGACACTTTAGGCTTTTCCAACAGAGGCATGCCCTCCCTCCATTTCTGCCAATGGGAATGTCAAGTGAGAGCTAGTAACGTTGGACCCAAAGTTTTAAGAAAATGTGAGGATAGAATTTGCCACATTTGCATTGTTTCAAAATCATTCAGATAATACCCAAAGCTAATTATGCAATCTATTAAGTGTCAGGGCTCTATTTTCCTCCTTAATTTCACCTTTCTCTTGGCCACAGCATTGTTCTTCCACCAGAGAACAAATCATCTAGACAGAGAAAAAAATAAAATTAAAATGTATGAATTGTGCTCTATGTTGGGGGAAATATTTTGGATTGAAGTGTTTTGCAAAAAAAAATAGGGTTTGAAGTTTATCTATGGATTTATATCCTTGTTGTTGTTGCAAAACCAAGTCAATTAAGAAATAACATGGTGGCCTGGTGTGGTGGTGAATGTTGTAATTCCAGTACTTGGGAGGCTGAGACAGGAGGATTGCAGATTCAGACAGTCTCAACAATATAGCAAGACTTTCAGTAGCCTAGTAAGACCCGGTTTCAAAATAAAAAATCAAAAAATAGGGCTGGGGGTGTAGCTCAGAGGTAGAATGCCTCTGGGTTCAACCTCCAGTACCAACAAAACAAAACAAATAAACAAAAATATGGTACTTTTACATATACTTATGAAGAAAAGCCTTACTGTTTTCAATGTGCTTTCCCTTAATTATCTCATTTTATCTTCCTAAAATTCCTGTGAGATATGTTGAGCAGGTATTGTTCCTTTTTATTTTAACATCATCATTAAGCATCCCATCTGACTGAGAAACTGAGGACAAAAATGATTGAATATTGCTTAGGAATAGTCAGCTAATAGTCATAAAGTCGAGATTGGATAGGTATCTTTTCTTTTTTAAAATTAAATTTATTTTTAACAGAACCATAAAAACAAAAAACTACATATTAATGGGGAAATCTGGTGTTTCAATATATGTATACATTGTGTAATGTTTAGATGGGGTTAAACATATCTGTCTCTTCAAACATTTGTCTTTTTTATGGCAAAATAACTTTCAAAATCCTAAATCCTTTCATCTAGTATTTTGAAATGAATAGCACATTATTTTTATCTGTAGTCACCCTACTGTCCAATAGCATGCCAGAACATCTTATTCCTATATAACTGTAACACAGTACCCATTGATCAATACGAGCTTTTCTGACCTGTGGTCCCAGATCCTGTCTACTTGATCATCTGTCTCTGCTTTTTGATAATCGCACAGTTCTTACCTGGAAGGGTCTTATATATAGTTATCCATTTCAAAACCTTCTGTGCTCCAAAAATGCAGTTGTGGAACTTAGAATGCATTGTTCCACTAGAACAATTCTGCCTATGTTCCATAGATCCCTATGCAGTTCACAAGAACTTGTGCCTAATCCATGAGGGTTAAGTATGTTTCTTTGAGATAAAATATGTTTCACAGAACAATATTCCCCTAAGAAAGTTTCAAGGAAAAAAGTTCCAAGGTCAAATAAGTTTGTGAAACTTGGCATATCATATATCTCTTTCAGAGGTTCATAATGTACATTTGCATATTAAAGGCTTTGAGATGTTTCACAGGGAAGAAAACTGCTTAAAGTTGTTCTATCAAGAATTCATGAACATTTTTTGACTTTGAAACCCTTTTATTGAGTTAAGATATTAACAACCCCAACTCTAATTCCCCAAACACATTTTGCAAATTCTTGTTATAGGGAAATATGTTTAGTTACAATATGAGATGTTAGGAGCATCTCTCCTGTTTAGAGATTGGGAGTTAGCTTGAATGTAGGATGATCATTCCTGTGATATCAGCCAGCAGCTAAAATTGGTGATGGGTATTGGGACATAGAAAACAGAGGAAGGATAAAGAACAGAACAATAAAGGATAGGGAAATGCCTGGGAACAGAGACAAGAATAGGAAGATGGGGGTGGTGGCACATAAATGGTGAGAGTGAAGAAGGAGAAACCAACCTGGGTATTTGTCCTGTCTGCCTCGTTCTTCTTCCTCCTTCAATTCTGCTACTGCAGACACTTGCCTTGACCATACCAAGGGTAGAAATCAGGAGTGGGGAAGGAGGTAGAGACAAGGAGGGGTAGATCCAATAACCAATGTCTGCCATGGAAGAAAAAGACAAAGAGGAAAGGCATGCCAAGCAGCTGAAGTAAAGATGATATCTGGTGACAGTGACTAGTTTTCAGTTGCCATTCTCAGGAAAGGGTAGAAACCAGAGGTTGCCTTCATAGCCTATGTCCTCCAACAGTTGGGTGTTCATCCAACTTATCATCCATAAGAGGACACTTTTAGAATGAAAGGGGCTCAATTAATAATTTGGGGAGAACAATAGATATAAACTGGGAATATCCCAGGCACACCAGGATATGTGTTTACCTAATCCAAGATTAATTGATACTGAGAAGCATGGAAGAGTTATTTGGGGACAGTGTTTATCCTTTTTGGACCATGAACCATGGCATTCAGAAAAAGAAAAAGGATAGATAGGTATGGGTTGATTGTGTTGGTTATAGTGGATTCCACTTCTAAGTTGTTTAGACAAAAATGCCTTTATGACTTCATTCGACAAACACGTATTGCACATCCGTGATGAGAAAAGCACTGTGTCTGGCAGTGGGGGGCATGTAAAGATAAGCCAAGCATATTATGCCCTAAAAGAGCTTCTAGTCAGTGAATTAGAAGTACTCAAATGGCCAAGCTGCAAGTATATAAATTATCATAAGTGGTCATAAGAGAGTTAAGAACAAAATGCTGGGGAAGTTCTGGGGGGGGTAGCAATTGAGGAGGCCTTGGAGATGTGAAAATGCTGAAGCAGACCTTAAGGAGCAAGCTGATTATTAACAGGCATGGTGTATGGGGAAGGGGAGAGAAAGCTTTCCAGGTAACAGGAAGGACGTCAAAGGTCGGGCAGAGCATATTTGGGATACAGTGATGTAATTTGGCAAAATAGAATACTCATGAAGAGGAGTAGTGGGAAATGAAGCTGAAAAAGTAAGTGGTGGAAAGCCTATGTAGGGACATGAATGTCAGCACAAATCAGCGGATATAACTCAGAAAATAACTGAGCCGGGGTGGTGGCGTATGCCTGCAATTCCAGTACTTGGGAAACTGAGACAGGAGGATCACAGATTCACTGCCAGCCTCAGCAGCTTAGCGAGACTCAGCAACCTCACAAGACCTGTTTCAAAACAAAAAATTTAAAAAAAAGGGCTGGGTTGTAGCTTAGAGGTAGCATGCCTCTGGGTTCAATTCCCAGTACCACATTGAATGACGGAAAGAAGGAAGGAAGGAAGGAAGGAAGGAAGGAAGGAAGGAAGGAAGGAAGGAAAAGCTTTGATTATATAGTAGCAGTCTGGGACAAACACCAAGCAGAATGTCAGTTCCTTTCTGCTCTGGAAAGCTTTGGAAACATTGGGGCCAGCTCTGCACTTTCACAAAGTTAAATCCAGAAAATTGAGGGACTTGGACACATCGAAGTTAAATATAAACAATAAGATTCTTATCAAATCTAAATTGTATAATCATATTAGCTTTCTATTGCTGCTATAAAACATTGCCACAGATTTAGTGGCACAACAACACAAAGGCATTCCTCCAGTTATGTAATACAGAAGTCCAACATCAGTCTCAATGGTCGAAGTCAAGGGGTCAGTGGGGCTGCCTTCTCTAGCGGTTCTTCTCCAGCTTCTGGAGGCCACCCACATTCCTTGGCTCATGAATCCTTGTCCTCCAGCTCCAAAAACAGCAGTGGTGGGTGTTCTTCTCATATCCCATCACCCTGGCCTCCTCTTCCACTTTTAAGGACCCCTGTAACTATATTGGGCCCACATGAAAAGTCCAGGAGACTCTCCCTATCTGTTGATTAGAGATTCTAATTCTTCTTTGCCATGTGAATAACTTGTTCACAGGTTCCTGGGATTACAACATGGATGTCTATTATTCTGACTACCATGGCAGCCTAGCAGGTAGGATTGGCAATGATTTTGGCTTTTGCACACCCGGGGTAAATTGCCTCATCCTTTGTTCTCCAAGTCACCTCTAAAACCCAATGTTGTGTATAACACTTTTACTGAAGTTTCGTGGATCATGAAATGTGACCAGAGTATAGCATGGAGGAGTACTTAGATTCAAATTTTAGATTCAAATTTTCAGTCATAATACCTCTTTATTTTTGGTCACAGAGAGTTTCTATTTAGCCCTTTCCCCTCTGGTCTGCCTATTCTCCCGGTCTCCAAAGATCTTTTCTTTCTTTTATTCTCTCTTTTCCAAGCCCAGGGCCTGCCAAAACACTTCCCTCCTAATCCTCCCAGGAAATGGAAATTTCCTGATACTTTATTATTTAAAGCAACTTGGCCTGTTTTGTCTCAACTTTTCCTATCCAGAATATATCTTGGGCCTTCCCTTTTATAGCCAAGAAAAAAAAAATCCAACTGCATCTTCTGAGACAAATTCTGCATCTGCAGTCCATTTTAATTCTTCTTCTCTCTACATGCTATTAGAGATGGTTCTAATATCAATTTTAGAAAGTGTGCTCCCTTTCCATCACAGGGGTAACATTCTCCAGTCCAGGGACTAATTGGACAGTGGCTTATACCTGGAATAGCAAAGCCAGCCTGAGCCTAGGAATCAAGAGAGCTGGGTACTTATTCCATTTGTGACTCACATGACCTGATGACTTTGGGCAAGTCACAGCCTCTCTCAGTCACCATTCTGTCATGTAAAATAGGAAAGTTGAATTAGATGTTCTCTGAGTTCCAACATTCTAGTTGGCTAGGATCCATATTTTGAACGTTCTCAATGTAGTGTGTGGCTCTTGGAGGAATCAGCTCTGAGCAATCTGGATGTATCTAACCAGTGGGTCACTCCTAAAAATTTAGAGGACTCTGATGAAATGATAAAGCTGGAATTAAAGACATACTTTCTAGTGCCTTAAGGATTTCTGAGCACACTATAAAGACCTCATCCAATTAGAGGGGCTTCTGTTTGTAGCCCCTCTAATTTATTTGATATGAAAAAGAGTTAGAAGCATTCAGTGTCACATGAGCTCTTGGGACTCCAGAAACTATAACTACTGTGATACTGGCTTAATCTCCTAGGATCATATTCATTTGGGGGGGACCCTGAGCTTTTTCCTGTATTTTTTAAAAGGGCTATTGGGGTGGTAGCCAATCTGTGGAACCCACAGTGACTGACAGAAAAAAAAAGAGATGTGACAAGAATAAGTGTTTTTTTTAGAAAAATTAATCTAGCAGTAGTTATGTATGAAATAGCAGGGGAAAGGCGGCAGGAACACCAAGTCAGAATCTGTTGTAAAAGTTCAGGCATAACACGAATGTAGCAGGATGCTGGATGGACTTTCCCTGCTCTCCAGGGCTTCTACTGTAGCACTGGCTGAAGACAATAGGCAAGAGGAGTCTACACATTCTAAAGTCCATTGCTGAACACATCTATGGGGACTTGCTAACTAGTTCTTTGCCTCTTCTATCATGCCCCCCCATCATCATTCTCTAGAAGAGAGGTTACTGAGTTGTTACAGATTCTGCTATGTTAGGAAATTTTAAAAGGGGAAAGTGCTGTGGCTTCTTTCCCCTCTCAAGTGATACATACCCTGGAGTATGAGGAACAGGAGAGGCTGGCTCTTGCCTGCAGGTGGGCAGGGACAGAAAGCACAGCAACCGGGGACCTTGCCCTTCCAGTGACTTTCCTGTGAGCCAAACAGCATGGAAGGTAGCTGGGTTTTAGGGCTGCACCTGAGCCAGAGAGAGTATTGCTTTCTTGGGAAGAGTATGGCGTTTTACAGTGTGTGTGTGTGTGTGTGTGTGTGTGTGTGTGTGTGTGTGAGAGAGAGAGAGAGAGAGAGAGAGAGAGAGTTACTGGGGATCAAACCAAGGGGCATTCTACCTCTGAGCTACACCCCCAGCCCTATTTTATTTTTTATTTTGAAATAGGGTCTCACTAAGTTGCGAAGGGCTTCACTAAGTAGTTGAGGCTGGCTGTGAACCCGCGATCCTCCTGTCTCAGCCTTCTGAGTACTGGGATTACAAGTGTGCACCATCATGCCTGGCTGTGTTTTCCATTCTTGACAATGAGGAGGTGGAGGGGTGAGAGTCTCAGAAGAGCCCACAAAGTGTTCCATGAAAGAAAAGGCTGACAGTTGGACGGTTGCCAGGATGAAAGTCATTTGAGAGTATATCAAGAAGGAAGAACAAGAAACATGTTATGGTTTGGATTTAAAATGTCCCCCCGAGAAGCTCCTGTGTTAGGCAATGAAGCCATGTTCAGAGGTGGGACTTGGATGAAGGCAGTCAGTCACTGGGGGCATGGCCTTGGGGACTGTATCTGTTCCTGATCTCAGTCTCTCTCTTTCTTTCCCCCCTGCCCCCCTGCTTCCTGCTGAGTGGCATTCCTCCACCATGCCTTGTCGCTGTGGTTTCTGCCTTGGAGTCAACCTACTATGGACCAAACCTCTAAAACTGTGAGCCAAATAAATCTTTCCTCCTCTCAGTTGTGCTTGTCAGGTATTTTGGTCACAGTGATGAAAAAGCTGACTGAAACACAACAGCAGCTGGCATCTCCTCTAGTTCTCTCTGCCCTCTCCTTCCCCCATTGTGCCCAGACCTCCCCTTGATCCTCAGTCCTGAAGGAGCCAGAATCAGGTTACAGAGGAGGTAGGAAAAGAGACAGAAGGAACAGACCCTGTTTGGCTCCCTCCACTGACCTGTGGAATCCCTGACCAGGTCAGGGGACAAGGAAGAGCTTTAAACTGCATGGAAAATGAAAGTTTTGATTTGGATTAGACTAAATTTTTTAAATTCTGAAAATGAGATGGTTTTTTTATTTTTACTTTCTGGGTTTTTTTTGGGGGGGGGGGTTTGTGATACTGGAAATTGAATCCTGATCCTTGTGCATGAGGTGGTTGTTTAATATCCTTAAGTAACAAGAATCACCTGAGCTATCAAGTAGGGCCAGGAAAGGGAGGTGAAATAGAACATGTTGGAAGGCAATGAAAATGGTTTTAAAAGTAAAACCATTTCCTGTTTGTACCTCATAACATCCAGCTCTAATAATGAATTGATATGAAAGCAATAATAAACAATGATAATAATAGCAATAATAATAACAACACTTTTGTTGAGTACTTAAAGTTGTGCCAGACTCTATTAGGTGCTAAAGATAGATATTTTACTTATCCCTACAAGGACCCCATAAGGTAGATATTATTAAATTTAATCCCACTTAACAGATTTGAAACTGAGCTGAGGAGGTTAAGCAATTTGTCACAAAATACATCTAATAAGTATCTAATTCTATATAATCCATTTAAGGCTAGAATAGATGGCAATTATAAAAGAGGGAAGAAGCAAGGAATTAGTAAATGAAATCTCTCTTTATCATTCTAATCCAAGCATGGATGACATAATGGATAAAAAGTAATGGCACAATTTATGTACATTAATAACACTTCAAATATTGTACAATCCACAAATAACATTTGTTGCTAAGTATAAAGCTAATAAGTGCAAATCTTAAATAATTTTCTGATGGTTTGTTTTCATTTTGTTTTGTTGTTTTTAAAGAAATATTTCCTGATCATTGTGAAATTAGTTCTCTGGAATATAATCAATATATTAATCTGTTATTTATGCCATATAAATGTCCCACTATGCCTAGGATATTTAGCAGAAAGAACTGGGTGTATGCTTATTGTTCTAGTGATGATATAGTTGCTTAACCCAGACCGAAATACAAGAATAATTTCCACACTATGGACTCCTTGGAAGGGACCTTATTTTGCTCATCATTGTGCTCTAGCCTGCATGCTCACAAGATAGGGGTCTGGCACACTGTAGATATTTATTACCTTTTTACTGAGCACATCCTAGGCTCAAGGTACTATGCTGAATGTTACATGTTTATGACAGAGCAAACCTCAGCCTTTGCCACACCCTTTCTGCCATCCAAAGAGAACTCTGGCATTGTCCCTGCAGCTTTCCCTCTTCTCTGCTCTTTGAGAAGAATCAGACTTTTCCCAGATTTGTAGATATTTGTGGTACAGAGGGAGAGACTAGGAGCCAGAGAGACAGGTGGGAGGAAGAAAGAGGGAGAGGAAAGAAGGATAGCCTTATGGGAACAGGACTGTGGGGAGGCAAATTGGGGAAAGGCATGGGCAATCATGTTTCTTGAAGTCGATCTATTGTAGATGACAAATAAGATCTCCTTTATTGTGCTCAGATAAATCCAAGGGTCTGATTCACTTTGAACTGTTTCTAGTTTCTCTGTGTTCCCCTAGATGGAACCACATAGGTCCCAGAATACATACATATGATTTCTAATACTTAAACACCCTCATAGTACAGGCATTATTGTTTTTAATTTGCACGTGAAGCAAGAGCCTTCCAGCAGATAAGCAATTTTCTCAGGGTCCATGGCTACAGCTGGGATGCAAGGCCAGTTCTGGTGGGCCTGAAGCCTGCTCTTTCTCCACACTGCCACATTATATCCCCATAACCGTTTGTTGAACAGAGCCAAATCAAAATGCTTCCCTTGTGAAGGACCTCTATTTATTCTGGTATCATACACAAATGGGAAAGGCTTACTTCTGATATTTGATTCAGAAGAGAAATAGCTTAACTGCTAGCCCGGAAAACAGGCCTGCCTGCTGTACTGAGCTTGCCTGTGGGCTTGATGGTTCATTTTGAAGTCCAATCACTCGGCACCCAGGAAATGGCAATGTTTACCACAAAAGGTTCAGCTAAAACTGTTGCTAAAATTGCTCTGTAGCCATTCATGTTTCTTGAAATCAGCTTTTTGACCAGGTTATGCCTGATACACAGAAATGAGGAGTAAAAGCTTTCTTCAGACTGCTAACCAAGCTACTATAGGCCTTTCAGCGGCCAGGCAATCAACAAAAATGTATGCACTTGCTTTGGTGAATTATCATTTTAAATGGATTGAAGTAATGTTCTCATCCTCTATCGCCATAGAAACCATTATAAAATTTCTTAGAAATACCTCAGAAACAGTACTACCTACCTCCATGGAATGGGTAAAATGGACCTCCAGAGCAATAAATGTCTGCTTGACAGAAAATAATACAATCCATTAGAAGAAATCTCTTTTTGATTGAAGTCATTATGGATGAGCTGAGTATATGAACAGGTAAGGAAAAATGGGCCTGACAATAGTTTGAGGTGGTTTTGGAATAGTGTGCAGAAACCAGTTTCTAAAGTTGAATAAACTTTCTCTCTTGCTGAGGGAACATGGAGGTATTAACATTAGAGTGATTTCATCTATATTCAGAGAGTACATGCACAGAGCCATTATGGACCAGACACGAATGGTATAAAAATGATTCGACAAAAAGAAATATCCAGTCTGCAATGCCAAAATCCAGAGTGCTCTTCTTCAAGGTGAATCATATTCCATTCCAAAATGTCAAGTAGATTTAGTCATTTTAATCTTTTTATTAGATTAAAACTTGATACTTTTATAAAAGCTAAAGGAAATGACTGGAATATAGGTTTCACCACTGACGAATTGTATGATTTTGGGCAAGTTGCTTGGCCTCTCTAAACCTCAGTTTTTTCATCTCTATATTGAAGGTGGTACTTATATTATGGGAGGATTAAATAAAATAAAACCTGCAAAGCACTTTACACAGACTTCAGCACTTAGTAAGCACTCAGTGATGAATGGTAGAAATTCTTGCTTATCAAAAGTAATAATAAGTTTAATAACTGATAATAAGTTTGCTCAAGCCATCGACATATATTGCTAATTTTTACATTGTCTCTTTCCCTTGAAACTATAGACAATATCTGATCTTAAATAATTGAAAAGTGTGTGCTTAGGGATAAAGCAAACATAGATCTGAAAGGTACAATCGATGAAATTTCTGCATAGCTCTGACCTTTCTGGTACTGGTGAATCCGGAAGTTTCAAAGTGCCATAGGCATCCTTCTTGCAGTATTTCCTCCTAATGCTTGAAAAGAAAGTCTGTTTTCATAAGACCTTGGGCCTGATTTCCAGTGGGAAAAGGACTAAGAAATTTGGCTTCGTTTCCAAGTACCTTTGCACTTTTCCCAATTTCACAGAACCTCCAAGCTTCCCCAGATTACCTCCTTTCAATGACATTGAATCTTTCAAAGGGAATGTAATAATTCCACAGAGAACTTAGCATTTCTGACAGCCTACCTCCCACTGTCCTCAGAGCTTCATAAATTATGCTGCCTCTGAATGTGAGTTGGGCAGCACCATTTTCCTGGCCCCTCGTGATTCATGGTTTCTCTTAACTATGTCAGGGCCTTGTCAGCAAAGCTGTTCCTTTCGGACAGAGTGTGATGTGATCTGCTTCTTGGAGGGCAGCTTGCAAATTATGGACTGATTTTTATATACACTTTTTTTTTGCAATTTCAAGGTAACTAATAACTATTAACTTTAGGAATTACTTCCAAATTCAGAAAACATTACCATTTAATTAACAATCTGCTCTCTGCAATACACTGTGACCTGAGAAGCCACTCTAATGATAACACACTGTTATCATTAAAATTAACTAACAAACCAAAAGAATGGTGCTGTTCAGGTCAGATATGGAGAGACTATAATTAAAAGAAAGTGAAACTGAAAACAAGCATCAGACCAAAAGATCAACACAGTGCAGAAGGCCACGGTGCCAGTTTCCCTGTTTTGCACCACCAAAGCAGTCCCTCCTGACCTGCAACTCCCCAGGAATTCTGAACTGAGGCCCTCAAGCACAGGACTGAGCCAGTCTGTGTGATTTAGAAATGCAGGCTCAAAGCAAGTAGAATGGAAAGTATCTGAAAATGACTTGCCTCCTGAGTACTTTCTTACGCATCTATTATCTTTACACATAAGAATAAAGCATACATTCTTAGGAATAAGTTTTATCTTTCCCCAGTCTCTAGGACTTCTCAGAAGGTTTCCAAGTTGCGCAGGCTCTTCCTGACTTAGGAACCTTAAGGAGATTTGGTGGAGGTTGTTACTGTGGGCCTTCCTGACATTTCCCTTGCTCTTGTGTACTCAGAGAGGGCTCTGTCTTTGCCAGAATGCTTTCTTGGGTTTAAGGAATGCAGACTAGAGAGAGAAAGGGGGCAAGAGAAGAAGGAAAAAGGCACAGGGGATATGGCTAGGGGAAAATTTTTTTTAGGATTTGGGGAAAAGAATGTTTGAAGAGATGTAGGATGAAACCAATAGGAGATCTAAAGGAAATGTAAACAAAATCGTTCTGTGGTCACATATGGACAGGACTGTGTTTGTAGTGTGACAATTACCACATGTTCTCACAGTATTTTACCAGGTGTTCTTCTTTGCCCTTTCAAATCTTTAATGATTTACGTACTAGCGGGGGATTTTTAAGTTAATAAGCCTCTGAAAAGTTTGTTTTTTGCTTTTTATAGTGCTTTGACATGTAGGTCCCTAGTCATTTCTAACCTAAATATATTCAAAGGAAATATCTTTCAATAGCAGATACTTTAAAAAAAAAAAAAGAGGTGGCTTCTCTGCTGTGAGGGAATGCCCTATACATTGTGTGGTGTTCAGCAGCATCCCGAGCTTCTACCTACTAGAAACTAGAAGCACTCTCAGGTCGTGACTACCAAGCACGTCTCCACTTGTCACCTATCTCCTGAGACACATGCTGGGTGATAAACACTGCCCGATACATTAAAAAAAGTATCCCTGGAATCAGACCCATCTTGTTTTCTATTCTATCTCTGTCACTATTGGATCCAGGTTAAGCTATTACCTCTCTATGTTCAGTTCCTTAATCTATAAAATATGAATCATTAAATGGCCCAAAAGATTAAGGGGAATTTTCAGTAGAAAACAAGACACTAAGGTCTAGCATATCCTTCTAAATTACCTGATTCTATGAGGGCTCTCATTTTCATTGTCTTTGAGCTACTTTACAATTCTATAATGTGTAGAAAACTGATAATGATGTTGAGTCTTGATGACAAAAATCCAAATTGTCTGGTGAAATGCAATTGATTATTTGCGTTTGAATTTTATCATGTTTTCCCTGTTTTTGAACTTCTTTAAAATCAATTTCAACATTCCTTGTTTGACTACGTATGTGTGATGTGAATTTTCCTTTGAATCTGCTATAAAATTGCAGTGGTTCCCTCATTAACTAATGAGTGAAATAAAATCTTTCACTTGACATGTGTTTAGAAAGAAAAAAGTGGTTGCCTCTATGGTGATCTGCTCTTTCTTTTTGAGATGAAAACATTAGATGCTTGCCTAAGCAACTCTAGAACAGATGTCTTTAATATTGCTTCTGTTCAAACCCAATCACTCCCCTCCCAATTTCTTACAACGCTTAGAGTTTGTAGTGCATATGCATTAATCAAATAAACGAGGAAAAGGAAGTGAGTATTTTGGATGACATGGTATGGTCTACAGTGCTATTTCGTTTCTCTGGATCCCTTGTTTTCACTGTTGAAATTTGCTAGGTAAATGTCAATCTATGCTGTATACCACCTGACCCAGGTGGTAACAATATCTGGAAAAGGATCTCTGACATCCAGCAGGAGCACAGCTGCCTCATCATGTACAAAACTAAAATACGTTTTAGAGGTTAATTGGTGGGAGTTACATTTCCTAAAGAAGTCATTATTTATAAAAACCAATTTTATGATTATCCCATAGTGTTTCATTTCAAGCTACTTCTGGTGGAAATGAAGTGTTCCAACATGAGCCTATATCTGAATGGGATTCAGGAGTGAAAATATACTAGAGCTCCAAAAGCATTATTCTGAGATGGAGGAGAAAATTGCCTTTGTTCTTTCTGGCTCTCTGCCCCTAATTTGCATGTGATCTTGGGAAGCTCTGGGATCTTTCTTTTTTAGTCTCTTCTTCCTTTTCTTTCTTTCTTTCTTTCTTTCCTTCCTTCCTTCCTTCCTTCCTTCCTTCCTTCCTTCCTTCCTTCCTT
>PVJS01045327.1:0-16281 GCA_004027185.1 Glis glis
GGGGGGGGGGGGGGGGGGGGGGGGGGGGGGGGGGGGGGGGGAGGGGCACCAAGAGCTGTGTGCATGTATGTTAACACCAAACTGATACTCATTGTGAAGTGAGACTACAATGCACCAATAAAAACATAAAAAAAAAAAAAATTTGTCCTTACCTTGAAAAAGAATTAGTGGTTAGAGAGTCACAATGATGAAATATTGAGGTATCTGCAACAAAACTGGGAAATTCAAAGATACCTATTATTGTGCTAGTTGGCAGTAAAATGGGAAAAAAGTATTTACAAACAGAAATAAATCGTATAAAGATTGAAAAGGAACTTTTTAAAGTTACTATTTTTACATGATTTGAAGGTGTATTAAGAAAACCTAACAAAATTATCTGTAAAATGTTATAATGAATAGTTTTAATAATGGAGTTAAAGCTTATTATAGCTTCTTTATACATAAGCAACAGCTAAATTTGAAGTAGAATAAAAAATGTTCCCACCAAAATAAAAATGTCAAGATACCCATAAACCAAAGATTTGAAAAAATAACATTACAGAGTTGTTGAAAAAAACTTTCAAATAAAGGAAAATCTGACATACTGTTACCCTGCATGAAAAGACTGGATGTTTTTACCGAATAACTCTATAAATTTAAAGCAATTCTAATCAAATACACAAAATTTTTTCACTTGGAATTTACCAAACAGATTAGAAATTCCATCCGGTAGAAATGTGAAAAAATATGCAAGATAGTGTTTTAAAATACACAGAAGGCTCCTCCCCCACCAACTATCAAACATTCTATAGAGTTACAGCAACCACTCTACATGGTACTGGTGCATAAACAAATAGATCAGTGAATTTGAATTAAGACTCAAATAGTGTACCCAAGCATATATGGCAATTTAGTCTATACTAAAGATATCTTCTAGTCATATTTACCTATAATGTTTTCCCCATTTCCATCTAAACACCAATGATTCTCATATTTAGAGCTTTAATTCTATTTTCTCCAGTTGTGTCAATTAATGCCTCATAGGCAACTCAAATGTGAACGGTCAAATAAAACTTTTGATGACTATCTTCAGAAAACCAGCTCCTGATTCCACCATCCTTTCCTTAAGAAACAGCAATGCTATCTACCCAATTGTTCAAGCTCAGCATCTGGGTTGTCATCCTTGATTCCCACTTTCCACTCAGCCACAATCTTTAAGCAGGTCTGGTGGACTCCGCCTCTAAATAAAACCCTGAATCCAACCACTTCCATTGCCATCAGCCTTGTCTGAGCCACTCTTGCACCTGGACTGTTGCTGCTGCAACTTGTGAATAATTTTTCTCCTGCTTCCATGGTTGCCCTCTGCAACCTATTCGCCCATGTTAGTCAAAGTGATCTTCTCTTAAGAAAAACCAGAAGTCATTCATTCAATATTAATGTATGCTGAGCTCTTAGTATGAATCAGGCACTCTCCTAGACAAGGATTTTTCTCTATTTAGTTCTTTGCTATAGTCCTTCACCTAAGAGTGAATGTGAATGTGACCCAACCAACCACATTCTAATGATTGATGCAGACAAAAACAGAGTTAAATGTGGAGTATATATTATGAGAGTGGTGAATTCTACAGGAGAAATAAGGCTTTGGGTTGGGTAGACATAGAGGGGACTATTTCAGTCACCTTTCCCATTGCTGTGACCAAAACACCAGACAAGAACAACTTAGAGGAGAAAAGATTTATTGGTACTCATAGGGCTGGCTCCAAGGCAGAAACTAAGCATCATAGCAGGGAGTATGGCAGAAGGACACCACTCTCACATCAGCACAACCAGAAGCAGAGAGAGAGAGGGAAAGGAGGGGGCCCAGGACATACCGTCCCCAAGACCACACCCCCAAATGACCCACCTCCTTCAGCCATACCCCACCTCTGAACCTTGCTGTACTGGAGACATGCTTTCAACATAAGAGCTTTGGGGAGACATTTTAGATACGAACTATAACAGGGACCTCAAAGTTTAAAAAGAGTAACCAGAGAGGTTCTTACTGACATAACTTTTGAGAAGAAAAATGGGAAAAGAAGAGGGGGAGTGAACCATATGGATTTGTTGGCAGTTGGAAGGAGGCCCATCTAATCAAAAAAAGAGCAAGTCTTCTATATCCATCAACCAAAAAAGCAAGTGCTTCTATACCAAGTGTCCTGGTGTAGAACCATGCCTGTTATGACACTGGAGCTCTCTCTTCTCCATGAGAGGTCACAGCAAGGAGCTAGGAAGAAGTGCCTCACCAGTACTCAAATCTGCCAGCCACTTGATCTTGAAATTGAAATTCAAGTATCAAAATTTTTCCTCCTTAATGGAAAGACTTAAAATGATTGATAATATAATTGATAATATAAATATATTAAATATATATAAATATAAAATGATTGATAATATAATAAAATGATTGATATGTAAATTGGTATGTTAATTGGTATATAAATATGTAAGACTGTATGTAAATTGGTCCTTTCTTACAGTGCTGGTGCACATACAATTGGTGCAGTCTGGCAGTATCAATTAATATCTAAATATTCATACCTTTTAATAAAATACTTTCAATGCTACAAATCTATTCAAATCTATTCTACAAATGTGCAAAGACATGTGCAAAAAGATATTGTGCTGGGGTTAGAGTTCAGTGGTAAAGTGCTTGCTTAGCATGCACAAGGCACTGGGTTCAAGTCCCAGTGTCACACACAAAAAAATAAAATAAGAGAGATTGTAGATAATATCCAGGAACTGTTCTGAATGCATTACTTATATTAGCACACTGACATAGTTAGGCACTACTATTATCACTATCTTACAGTCAAGGAAACTGAAGCACAAAGAAGCAAAATACTTTGCCCATGCTTACTTGCTAAGTTTTCAGCTAGGGTTCAAACTTAACCCAATCATATACAAAGACTGTATTTTTAACGACCATCAGAAATATGCAAAGCCACTATTGGAAAAAGATTAAGTAAGTTAAGAACATCCAAATTATAGGACTCTATTTTTTTACAAAGGACATGTTGATATAAAAGACATATTATTAAGCCAGGTGTGGTGGTGCACACTTGTAATCCCAGTACTTGGGAGGCTGAAACCAGAGGATTCGGGTTCGTGGCCAGCCTCAGCTACTTTGTGAGGCCCTCCGCAACTTAGTGAGACCCTGTTTCAAAATAAAGAATAAAAAATAGGGCTGGGGTGTATCTTGGAGGTAGAATGCCCCTGGGTTCAATCCCCAGTACTGCAAAAAATAATAATAAAAATAAAAGATATATTATTGAAGGAGAAAAGAATAAATCACAGAATGATACTTATACATGGATCTTACCTAAGTCAAATGTTGAAACCTTTGAGTGTGTATATATGGTTATGTAGAATTGTATGCATATCTACTGAAAAAGTGTAGAGTCATTTACACCACAATATTGAGGGTCAGAAGAGGAGAGCTAAAGAGAGATTTTTTTCAGCTTTTCTCCATATACTTTTTTACCTAAATTTCTTTTCAGTATTGTATTGGAAATATAAGTAAATATCAAAACTATTTGGGTAGAATTGTTAGAAAAATTAATAAACTATTACCCTGGCACCCAGCAACCAGCTTAAAAATATAGTCTGACTCCTCTGAGTGTTCTTTGTGCCATACTAAGTCCATATGTAAAATGATCCCAGAGGTATAGAGAGGTATTTTCACTGCATTCAAGTGTGATAACTATATATTATATTATACTTATTATTGTATATCATATCGCATTATATCATGTTATATTTTCCATTATTATTACTTTCTTTCTCAAGTGTGCATTTGGACTATGGGAAATGTATATATGTGGTTTAATATGGGTTCTCTGCAATTCAATTTATTGTAAAATAACAGCAACAACCACATTCTCCCTTTACATCCACATAGACACACCTATGATGTCATGGCCACAGCTGTCTGTTAATGCAGGAAAAGCTATGGTGGACATGCAGCACCAGAACTGGCCACCATCACATGAGGTGCTAATGTCATAGACTTGTGTGTCATTGGCATTTACATTCTGTTAAATGTAACATTAAATATCAATATTTTATATTACAATCTAATTGGTATGATATAGAAAACCAAACTAAACCAAATCAAACAACACACCCCGAAACCACAGTAAAGTAACCCTAGAGATTTATGTAGGCTTTAAAGGATGTAACTCTTGACTTACAGATTCAAATTGGAGGTGAAAACTGATAGTATTCAAGATATAGCAGGACTTTTAATGACAAAGTGTTAGTATAAATACAGAGGAAGACATATAAACCTCTCCACAGGATGTGGTCAGACTCATATAGCATCTGATGTTCAACAACTGTAGGGTTGGGAGGAATTTTGATTCCCTACTCACTGCCTCCAACCCTGAAATCCCACATTAGGATTGAGACCGCCTGCAACTGCAGGTGAATCACTGAGCCACCACGTAGCTGGAGCACAGCCTTCTAAAAGTCTCACTCTATACCACCTTCCCAACAAACAGTCCCTCAGATCCTCCCAAAACAGGGAAAGGGGTTCTGAATTTGCTGAGAAGTAAGAGTATGATTAAGTGACAGGGGGAGGCAGACCTTGAAAGAGTACCAAGATATGTTAGACAGTTCCAAAATGTTGAATGTTGCAATAAATACAGAAGTTTGCTTTATAAACTTATCCAAGATACCATCATTTCTAGTAGCCATGGAATTGATTAACTGGAGATTCATTTGAGTTTCATGGGGAATATTTTGGACAGCTATGTCACTAAGAAGGTTTTGAACCCTCCTCTTCTATATGCCAAAGATTCGTGAACTAAATGCTTTGGAATTTCTAGTTAATTTTGCTAATGTGGCACAGAACAATGTGGAATTTACTTGTACTGAATTGTTAATGTTAAAGTGTCAATAGTTGGGGCTTTGGGGGGAGTGAGGGCAGAAAGTTTCATGTGAAGAACCAGTGCCATTTTGACAACTGGAATGTCTAGAATTTAGCATCTGATAGTTTATCTGGATAATTCATATCCAGTATTAATTTTCTGAACTTGAATAGTTTCACAGTTCAAGGGTAGAATGCAGTCAGAGTGATTTCCCAAACAGAAATGTTTCAATCATTTCATGTAACAAGCATGGTGAGAGCTACCATCTTTTTATATGCAGTTCCCAACTTATGGAGGCAAATGGTTTTTGTGCTATTTTGTAGGATGATTTTGTATGTGTGCATATATGAACTTCCGGTGATGATTCCATCCATGACCAGTGTCGTACTGATTCATGGACACATTCTCAAGGATTGGGCTTAGTCAGTGCTGGGTGAGAAAGATATAAGATCTATCACTGGCTGCCCCCAGTCTGAGGCCTTCTGCTGCTCCAAATACCTAAAATGGCAGAAACTGAAGACTACCGGTATGGAAATAAAGAAAAACGATTTTCCACTGTGTTTCAGGGTTTTCTATCTCCAGAGAAATGAAAGTTTAGCCTTTTATTGGAGTTTCTAAAGGGTGTGCTTTAAATTTTGATAAATACCTATTTTCTGGGGCCTATGGGTTTGGAAACTCTAATCTCCCCAAGGATTACAGTGCATGTGATCCTGTCTGTATGCAAGACACTGGAACAAATACTCAAACTACACGTATGCGCACATCTGTTCAAGACAAAGTGCAAGTGGGAATTTGGGGCTATAGGTTGTGCTTGGCGGGTTGTATGTGACTGCTGACTTTCTGCTGCCTTCATTCATTACCCATTATATAGTGACAGGTGCTGGGTAATTTGAAAAGATGCTCCCAAATCTTATGATCCAGTTGGGAAGTTTATATTCAGAAAGGTCAAAAAATTAGATATCAGTCTTTATATTTTATGTAACTATAATTTCTACCTTGGAAGCTAAGTAAACTTTCATAAGCCCATATGATTTCTTGGAAGTAAGGAAAAAATTTCCCCATCTTTTAACATGGATTAGAATCAAAATCATGTGAATTCTACTGTTGGCTCTGCAGATTCTGGCTCTCAGCATATGATACTATGAAGAGAGAAGAATGAATGAATGGTACAAAAAAAATCAGCAAACATTTAATCTATAAAGACCTGTGGCATTCCTCTATGATAGGCAGTAAGATTTGAAAAGTGCTCTTAAAGAGCTTATCACCATGTCCTCATTGCTAAGTTCCAGGTATACACATAAGGACATTGCCACTTCTTCTACAGCACACACAGACAGTGTTTAGTATGTGAGGCCGCAACCACTCTGCACAGATATATACAGACAGACAGACAGACAGACAGACAGAAACTCTGGCACTTTCACATCCTAAAAGTTACTCTCATCAGCAAAAGTGATACTAACTCCATGGTATATGAATCAATAGGATGGGTATCCATATATTATGGTTTTATTTGGGAGGGGGGCAGGATATGGATAGTGCTTCAGACTGTATTTCAAGAATGATTATGCTGCCAGGCGTGGTGACACACGCTTATAAGCCCAGTACTTTGGGAGGCGGAGACCGGAGGATCCGGTTTTGCGGCCAGCCTCAGCTCTCTCTCTCTCTCTCTCTCTCTCTCTCTCTCTCTCTTTCTCTCTCCTTAGTGAGGCCCTCCACAACTTCGTGAGAACTGGTTTCAAAATAAAGTATAAAAAATAGGGCCGGGGGTGTAGTGCGGAGGTAGAACGCCCCTGGGTTCAATCCCCAGTACCGCAAAAAAAAAAAGAATGATTATGCTGACTTTTTTAAGTTTCAAGGATGTAATGTTTAAAGTTGTTGCCCACTTGATTCTCAGAGCTTCTGGTTTAAGGTGGGTTCTATCTGGAAGACCCACTCTTGCTTCTAGAACCCTCTTTGGGGTCCTTTTGCAGATCAAACAAACAATATATGTCTACAGTGTGTTTTTAAAATCTGGGAAGAAGTTATACTAGTATGTCTTTTTGTACTTAAGTCCAAGAAATACCAGTAAGGCAGATACAAACAAATTCTGTTGATTTGGAAGATTTTCAGAAATCCCATTTGGGGCTATTGAAGGTGAAATCGCACTCAGGCTGTTCTATTTTCCATACTGCACTCCAGGGTAGGAGGAAATCATTCTTCCACTTTGCTACACCTATGTTGAGGTCCTCAGCAGAGCAAGTGTTAACTGCACGAACAAGGAGCTCCGCTCAGGAGGACCCTGATGCTGAGTGGAACTGAATGTGGTGCTGAGATTTAAGAAGTTTGGCATTTAAAAGAAATATGCGCAAGCTAGGGAGTAGTTGGGATACGAGAGGGACTCCAGACAATGGTGGAGAAGCCTCAGTGGAGCCAGGGAAGTGGTCTAAGGGAAGGGGAAGAAGAAGAATGAAGTTCATTAATGGAATTACTACCATCGACCATGTGTACATATGAGAACATACCAACGTCAATCTCAGTACTCTATATTGGGAGTGGGGGGAAATGGGGAGTTGGGGGCCACCAAGTGCTGTGTGCATGTATGTCACTGTCAGCTTGATTTTCATTGTGATGTGAGATTATAATGCACCAGTAAAAGCACATTTACAAAAAAAAGAATGTTTGCAGAACTCTTTGGTGATCCTCATGACCACACCTAAGCCATAAACAATAGGCTTCAGTTTCCCCAGATGTATGAAACTCTAAGCCAGAAAGCACAAATGTCCTGAGGATTATCACTCTGTAGGGGATTTGTTTTGAATCCCCAACAGATGCATAAGAACCCACAGGAGGCAGATTGCCAAGCTATTTCTTATTTCACTGTGTTGTAAATCTTTCCGTTATCTCCATAGTGAGGATGTCTGCAGAGCTTGACCACTTCTTTTTTTCTTTTTCTTATGTTGTGTCCTGGTGCCAATTCACAAATGACTGTACTGCTATGATTTGTTGGAAGGGTAATTTTTATTTTAACTGCTGACCTAACAGACGAATGCGTTAGCTGACATTGCCTACTTGAATTCAGCACTCATCTACAAAGAAGCATAATCTGCTTGATTGCTTAAATTAATGTGCTTAATCATGAGTAAAGGATTCCATTATCTTTAGCAGTGAAGAGAGCCTGGAACCATTCTGGAGCTTATTAGATGGGTGGACTGACTGATTGGTTGGCGCCCAGGAGAACATTGCAGAGACTGATTCAGGCACCCTGATCCATCCGGGGTAACAATCCATCAAGGATAACATTCTGCCCGGGCTCAGAAGCATTTCAAAAATATGAGGACAGCACCAGAGTCAATGTTGATGGCTTTAAAAAAAATTCATGCTTGCTTACTTTCCCAAATGGGCAAATAAATCTAAAGATATTTGAAGAAGAGCAGGTCACTGTTTGTGATGAAATACTATGACAAATTGAGACAAACCGTATGGGAAAAAATGTCAGTGAGTTGTCTGCTACACATAGAGTTTGATGGCTTTAAAATACGTCCTTTTACTACTGAGTTTTAGATAGTTCATGACCATTGGACTTTATGTAAAACTGGACAGGCTTTCTAGATTGGAAGGCAGGCAAACCTACTTCATAAAAATAACTATAGGGAAAATAGAAATGAAATATTATTGGGTGTTTCAAAGAAAATTCCTTAATAGCATCTGCTGAAATGATGTGCTATTTGGCCAGCATATCTACTGACAAGGAATAGTAACCTGGTTTCCCGCATGTATGCTTTCTGGGAGATCTTCTTGTAGCCCTTGATGATGAATTCCTGCCTGTTTAAGCATGCACACTGTGGTTCTCAATGTTCAAATCGACAGAGTTCATGACAAAAATTATTTCAAAAATCTCATCAATGATGTCATTCCTGAATCTTTGCCTCCTTAACACTGTTCAAAATGTATTTTTCCAGGGTAAGGGAAACTGTTCTATCAATGAGAAGAAAAAGTCATGGTTCATTTTCAAAATCCTTGGCACTAGTTAGGGGTTACCCTGGCCCACAGATATCCATAAGCCAAGCACTTTTCTTTACGTAGCCCTCACATAGTATCACCAGAGCCACCAAGGGTACTCCTTGATAGATGTATTTGTTTCCTAATGATAACATGCCATAATAAATTGCCACCAACTGGATACCTTAAAAGAGCAGAAACACATCACATTCCCTTACATTTCTAGAAGCCAGAAGTCTAAACCATGGTCTAAGAAGGACCACCATGCTCTGAAGCCTCTGGGGGAAAATCTTTCCTTGTCTTTTCCAGCTTTGGAGGGACCCAGAGATGCCCTGGAGTGTGGTGGCGGCACTCTAATCTCCACCTCTGTCTTCATGTGGCCACCTCTGTGTGTCTTCTCCTTTTGTCTCATATAAGGACACTGTCATTGAATTTAAGAGCCAGTCTAGTCCAGCATGGCCTTATCTCCAAAACCCTTACCTTAAATACATTTTCAAACACCTTTATTTCAAAACAGGTCACATTCTGAGGCTCTGGGCGAACACATCTTTCGGTGGCCACCATTCGGCCCACTGCAATAGATCTAAACACAGTTCTATGAACACAGGCTGTACAGCAATTACAAATTGACTTGTTTTCACCTGCCTTCTGAGCCATGAATGTCTTCCTTTTGAGAAGACTTTAAGAGAGTACACCCCCAAAGGGACCCACTGCATCCCCTCTTGAACCTTCCTGGCAGCTGCATGTCTTGGTACTTGATGAAAAGCCTGGACCTTTGAAATTACTTCTGCAAACATCCAAGGGCAGAAAAAAATCATACTGACAGGTATATCTGATGATCTATTTTTTATAACCCTTGAGACTGCCCTCAACATTCTAAAGGTAAACAACCCCCAAGCTTCACAATGGGCTCCAATTCTGCAACAAAGGCAAGCATGATCAAAGACTTGGGTGACAGCAGGATCCCCTTAAAACCAGGAGATCTCTGCTGGGCAGAGGAATGTTCACTCACGTCCCTGGTAAGTTTCAGCCTAACCGAGTGTCTCTTCCAGTTCCTGATCAGTTGGTGATAGTGGGTACAGAATGCTGTATACACAGAGCAAGTATAGAGGTCACTGTATGGTCAGAAGATGAGGCTCCCAAACTTAACAACAGAGACAATCCCTAACAACAGAGACTTGGTCTTTGTTTGCCAGAGTTGAGCACAGCTAAGCAACACCCTTAAGGGTAGGAAACATTTATGAGAATCTTATCAGAACTCAACTTTCCGTCTTGTATCTTCAGGAAACATACTTAGAGATATCAACTGGAGCAGATAGAATGCAAATCACCAGGCAACATTCTTCTTAACCAAATGCCCAGTACAGTCACTCTGGGGACGTGAAAGATTATCCTTTTACAGAATAAACATTTTGAAGAAAAAAACATGGCTTGCTTTATAAAACATAGAGTTTTGTTTTTAAAAGAAAGTTTTGAAAACATTCCATTTAAGCCTCTTTAGAGGGAAAATACTGAGAGAGAGAGAGACAGAGAGAGAGAGAGAGAGAGAGGAGGAGAGAGAAAAAGAACCATGCACAAGCAGGACTGATGGATAACAGATGAAGGGGGTGATGTTAGGGTGAGTATAATCCCCAAAGTTAAGTGTTAATTGTATTCAGAGGGTGGAAACTTGATCTGACTGTGATGTTTAGAAGCAGGACCTTTGGAAAGTGCTTAGATTATCTTAGGTCATTAGGGTGGAGTCCCCACGCTTGAATTCTAGTGGTTTTATAAGGAAGGGAAGAGACCACACAGACACAGAGTTGCATACATACTCCTGCCAGGATATGAGGCAGCCAAGGGAGACCCTTGCCAGAGTCTATGTCTTACTATTCATACTTCCAGTCTCCAACACTGTGAGCCAAAATAGATCTATTTTTATTTATAAGGCAGCCTGTCTCGGGTATTTTGTTATAGCAGTGAAAAATGACCTAATACAGGGTAATATTGGGAAATGGTGTGGGGTCATGCTCATAGTGGGTATAGGGAAGGGGTCATAAACTTTTTCTGTTAAGAACCAGATAATAGCCAGGCATGGTGGCGCATGCTTGTAATCCCAGTACTTGGGAGGCAGAGACCGGAGGATCCGGGTTCACAGCCAGCCTCAGCTACTTAGTGAGGCCCTCCACAATTTTGTGAGACCCGGATTCAAAACAAAGTATAAAAAAAATAGGGCCAGGGGTGTAGCACAGAGGTAGAACTCCCCTGGGTTCAATCCCCGGTACCGCAAAAAAAAAAGAACCAGATAATAAATATTTTAGGCTTTATAGGGCCAGTTTCTATTGCAACTACTTAATTACTATCGTTGAATGTTGGAAGTAGTCACAAGCAATACATGAACATATGGGTGTGATTGTGTTTCAACAAAATTTTATTTACAAAAACAGGATATGGCATTTTGAGGAAGGATAAAATCATTCACAGAGTTTAAAAGCAGTAATTAGGAATTCTACCATTACCAATTGTAATAATTTTTAACGTGCATATTTATAGATGACCAAGTACCTCATTGGTCCATCTTTCAGTATAAAGTACATGGAGAAAAACCTTAAAATGTTGCTCCATGTCTGAGGGGTTTCAATTGCATGGTGCTGAAATGTAATCCATGAAATGATGTGTTTCATTTATGGGTTATATTTATGACAGCATCCAAAACTCCATAGATGACCATTTAAACGTTGTCAGCAGAAGCTCTGGCAAATCAGATCTCTGTCCTTAGTTGTCCATTTTAAGCCCAGGGTCATGTTCTGGACAGATGAGACAGTCCAATGGCAAAATGGACAGTCCAATGGCAAAAAATATGGTCTTGGCTTTACACTTTATAATTCACTGAGAGCACCTGCCTGTTCCTTTTTGTGGAGTCCTGCAGTCTGAATGGGAGTCCCCTGATTCAGTTCCTGGGTTCCCCATCTGCATCCAGAGACCCAAAGTCAACATCATAATGTTTAAAGTTAAGAAGATTTTTATAATAATCCCTACTAATGGCATCATTATCCACAGACACCCACATAAATTCTATTAGCCACTGTTCCTGGAACAGATTTTCCTGTTTGCATACTTGGCTCCCCGAGGTAAGCTACACACCTTCCTGCCTTTGCAGTCAACCAGGTGCATAGCACAGTGGAGTACAGAACTCCAGCAAGACCCATCAGGTCCTCTTAACAAACAGAGAAGTGGAAAGGGTGAGCAGTTTATAGAGTTTGCTGATGACATCTGCAATATTAGCACAATTTTCAGTCGGTGCAAAAGGTCAAAACAGTTGGGAGATCTACTTCTAACAGTCACGTGTGAATGTTTCTTTTCTATTCTACAAATATGGTGATTTATTTTGCTTTTACATACTATGGTAAATATTCGGGGATCATCAATTCTTAAAATTTTGCTGAGCTTACTTTCCATATCACAATACTAATATAAACTCATAAGTTCTTCAATTTCAATGTAGGAAAAGGATCCAACTGAATATTTGCTAGCAGATTGGTTGGGAACGGACACGAAAATCTCACAATATGCTGAAAATATAAAGCTTTTATCCAAATGCGTATAAAAGTTTTGAAAAAAAATCACTGCCAGCTCCACAGGATAGATAACTTCAATTTTAAAAATGCGCCAGACCAGGAATAGCATAACCCTGTGTCACAATACTTATAATACAGTTTAACAGTATTTTATCAAAGACGTTTGCAGTTGAGATTTTAAAACTCTGAAGAAAAAGATAAAACAGTAGCCCAGGAACTGCACAACCAAGAAAAATGAAAATCATATAAAACATTTCCACCACTATGTAAATTCCAAATTTAAGCAATAGTAAAAACAAAAAACAACAGAAAACTAAGCAACATAGTAATACAAGCTTCTGTTTAAATAACAGCACTGTTCTTCCCTTTTCTATTGAATTTTACATATGAACAGACAATATATACTGGTTTTTCAGAGAAATATCCATTTGGTCTATTACACTGGTCAGGCTCATACTAAATCCTCTCATTGTCTTTGGAGGATATGCGATTCTTTCCTGGCATGGTATCAGTTGCCCTTTTACTGCATAACAAACTTCTTAAAACTTAGTGTCTTTAAACAACCAATATTATTTGTCATTATTAGGTTAGTCATTTGGGTGATTTAACTGGTTTGGGTTAGCTTGGTTCGTTATTGTGATCAACTGCTGGCTCAGCTGGGACTGGATGGTCACAAATGGTCTTGCTCACATGCTGATGGTTGGCAGGCTAGTTGGTCTGGAGGGCTCTCCTGGAATAACTGGGATGGTATGGTGATGAAAGGCTTTCTCCTTGTGGTCATTTGTGCTCTAAGAAGCCAGCCTTGGCTTGTCCACATAGGTTCAGAGATGACACCTTCACAATGTCAAAGTAATTTCCAAGATTATACTCAATTTCCATCGCTAATGTCCTATTGGCCAAAAGTCCCAGAGCAAAGGTCAGGAGAAAAGGAAGCATTAACAAGCCAAGAGCCAGTACTTCAACAATCTACTCACTCTGGAAAATGTATGCGGATGAATGCTCATTAGTGCTGACTTGAGTGCAGGCTGCATGCAGGTCCTCCCAATTTGACTGGTCCAATCAATGACGGTGACATGAGTACAGATCAGGCATGTCTACTTGCCCAAGTTTCCCATGAGTGGACAGCCAGAGCATTTTTCAGCTTCAGATCATCTTCATCATTTTTTAAAACATAAAATTCAAACTATTCCCCATCATCACCATATGAGTTGTTTCTTTAAGACATTCAAACCCAACTTAGTTCTTTTTGTAACTTTGATGTTCTCATTTTAATTTACTTTATTGACAAATAAATAAATAAAACCTGTTGCTATGTGTCTCCCCCACACTGAAATTTATATGTTGAAGCCCTAACCCCCAATATGTTGGTATTTGGAGGTAACTAGAGGGCAACTGGAGCTCTGGGGAGATAATTAGGTTCGGTGAGGTCATGAGAGTGGGACTCTCATAGTGGGATTAGTGCCTTGAAAAGAAGAGACATCAGAGAACTCAGTCTGAGGTACTCAGGCCAAGATGAGTAAGACATCTTTCTGGAAACTGTACATCTTGGGGTCTTCTTTCCTCCTCTTTTGATGCCCTCCATGAAGTCAGGAAAGGTTAACTTGTTCACTCTGGAATATTTACTCTTCTGAGGTAGAAACACCCTGTTTCAGCAGAAATCTTAAAGTTCACCTTTTTCTTTTCTAATTTTTTAATGTCAGTGGATTTTAGGTTAGGGATCAACACATCTATCTCCCCAAGACTATTTCTACTGCTTTTTAGTGATCTCAAACTTTCCTTTAAAAAGTCATACTCTTAAGATGACTGTCTTGGCTTGCCCAAAAGCTTTCTAGTTTAATCATGAGACCCTACATTCCAGGAACCCCCTCATTCCCAAGCAGGGTTGATGTACCACCTGCATACCCTTCAAGACAAACCTCCAGAAGATCTAATGCCAAATTTGCACATAATTAGCATTCAACAAAAAATCTGTTAATCCAGACTTCTACTCTTCTAAATAAATCCCATTATTTCTATTAAATAGTCCAGATTTTTAAAGGCCTTAATGACATATCTCAGTCCTGATCAACCTTTAATCATGATGGTGATGATGCTGAAAGAAGGGTTGCTTACCAGCTATCCTGGGACTTATGAAAAGTGAGGCTGCCACTATGTCATGGATTCACTGGCAAGTCAGGATACATTTCATCAGTGGCACAGAATGGTCTCCATCTGGCTGACACTGCACCATTACCATGTAGATAGATGGAGGATTACACCTCCTTACCTATGGTGCCAGTGGACTCAGTATTTATAGGTACACCCCATAGCTAGACCTGAGTGTTCCCGGTAGTTATGATAGTTGTCCCAGCAAGCTTTAGGCTCTCCATTTGGTGGGATCACAACAAAATTTAACCTATTTGAGTTGAGTTGAGTTGTCTTAACCACACCAATTCACATTCTGTACCAGACTGTTATTTGTCATTCTTGTACCCTAGTTTGAACCAGTATCTTCAAGGAGCATATACCACATTCAGGAGTGCCCAAGACAGGGGCCAGAAAACTTTTTCTGTAAATAACCAGGTAGTTATTAGGCTTTGCAGGCCACGTGGGCTCTGTCAACTCTGCCATTGTAAGGCAAAAGTAAGCATAGAGAATACAGAAATGAATGGGTATGGCTGTATTCCAATGAAACTTTATTTATAAAATGTAGGCAGTAGGCCAGATGTTGCTCTAGCAAAACAGTTGTTAGATACAGAGTTATGGAGCAAACAAGTGTTGAAGCATTTCTGGGGAGTGGAATACAAAATCCAGTCTTGTCCACATTCAGACAGCTAAAAAACTCAAGTCACTACAATCTTAATCTAATTGTTAAACTATTTGGGTCACCCGAGCAATTCACTAACACATTGCCATTCTTGCTTCTTGTCCAGGAAATTGTGGAAGAGTGGGTGCAGATCTTCTAAACTTTATTTGAGAGTACTCTCTGTACTCTTTTGCCAGAATTAGCCCCTTCTGAGTGTTGCTCCTCACACTTTTCAAAACTCTCCTTTAACCTAAAGATGCACATCTGTTCCCCTGGTACATAATGGGCTTCACGACTATTCTGCTGCCTGTTGCATTGCATAAAATCTCCTACAATTCTTAAGAGTTTTCCTGGGTGACATTTGGGGCCTTCTCTGAGCTGCCTGGCAGGATGAGTGTCTACAGGAAAACCTAAAATCTCAAAGGACACTCAAACAGACCCATTTCAAATTTCTGGGTCTTGTTTAATCGTTCAGCAATTCCGACCTGAATCAAATCATTACAAACACAAATAGACTTAGTATAAAAAGGTTTTTTTTATGTTCATTTATTTGTGCATTGTAAATTATAATTATACATTTTGATATATATCAGGGTATGAACATCATACATGCACACATTGCACATTTAGCCCTCCCTCCAATCCCACCCTATTCCCTCCCCCTTCCCTCCCTTTCATGCTCCAGATAGTGATTGAGTCTTATAGGTTTGTGTATGTACATCATGTGCTATAGTGTGTTTCCCTCCACTCCCCGCCCAACTCTCTCAGTTAGGTCACCTTCTTTGTCCATCTAAAGATTTCTTCTTCCTCCTTTCTAAGTCCCTTCTACGTCCCATTCTATCTAGCTCCCACAGATTAGGGGGAACATCAGAATTTTTACTCTTAGTGTTTTACTAATATCGCTTAGCATGATGTTCTCTAGTTCTCTCCATTTCCCTGCAAATGATGTGATTTTGTTCTTCTTTGTGGCTGCGTAAAATTCCATTGTGTACATATCCCATAGTTTTGTGATCCATTCATCTGTTGATGGACACCTTGGCTGGTTCCAAAGTTTGGCAATTGTGAATTGTGC
>PVJS01045328.1:0-16281 GCA_004027185.1 Glis glis
AGCAAGTAGTGAGACTCTCGTCAGCCTAGTGAGACCCTGTTTCAAAATAAAAATAAAAATAAAATAGGGCTGGGAGTGTAGCTTGGAGGTAGAATGCCCCGGGGCTCAATCCCCAGCACCACAAAAAGAGAAGAAAGAAGAAAGGAAGGAAGGAAGGAAGGAAGGAAGGAAGGAAGGAAGGAAGGAAGGGAGAGAGGGAGGGAGGGAGGGAGGGAGGGAAAGAAAGAAAAAGAAAAGAAGAAAGAAAGAGGAAGGAGTGCATTTTATTGCCTGTAAATTACACCTCAGTAAAGTTATATTGATGAAAGAGAAATATGACTACTTTGGCATGATGGAATTAAAGAAAATTTTTATTTTGTTCTTTATGCATCTCTGTATTTCTAAATCCTCTATAGTAATCTCACCACCCTTCTTAAAACAACAACAACAAAACTGCTACTTTCATTGTAAAAAGTTTCTCTCCATCTTGGAATCCAGAGCTTGGAAACTCTTTCCTTTGGAAGACTCAAGGGCACCTCTGCTGCGATGGATTGATTCCCTGTGTTCTAGACGCCCCTGTCATTGAGGTTGCTAATGCCTAGCTGTTTTTGCACTCCGCCTTGGGCTAGTGTTACTGCCTGTGTGGTTGGTTCCTTGCCCCATGGACACCCAGGAGGAGGAGGGTTGGACTGATGATAGAGCCAAATTAAGTTGAGATTTGTCAACTGACGATAGAGCCAAATTAAGTTGAGATTTGCCAAATTAAGTTGAGATTTGTCTGGCTATTTGGGAGGAAGTTTCTTATATTGTTCCAGTTTCTTTTTTTTTTTATCGTGCCAGTGCTGAGTAACTTTATTCAAGATTTTGACAAAAATTATTCCCACAGTAATATAAATTTAGACACTTTTAAAAAGTCCAGATGTGAATTTTTTTTAAAAAAATGATTCATTTAAAGTCGATATTAAGTTAAAGTTGAACCAATTATACAAATCATAAATACCATTTTCTTAAGTTCACTATATTTTCTAATTGTTCTCATATTGTCAACACACACACACACACACACACACACACACACACACTCACAGTGAAGCAGGACTTAGAGCAGTAGAGAGCTGGGTTTCAAGTCCACGCGTTGCCAGTTACTATCCATGTAACCTCCGTCAAGTCCCTTGAATTCTCTGAGCCCGGGTGTCCCTTCTGCAAAGAGGAGATAACAAAATCTCCTTGTTTGTTGTGCAGTAGCACAGTGCCTAGCACAGAGTAAATTCCCACTGAGCTCTGGCCACTATTGCATTTATCATTATGACAAACAATAGTAATATAAATGGTAATATAAATGGAGAGGACTGTCCAGGTGGGAGAGTAATTTCTAAGAAACACACAGGTAAATGGAGCCAAGGTTTTCTTTTCCATAAAAGAACACCAATCTGATTAGTGGCTATGTGTCACCAGTCTTTAAAAGCCAGTCAAAAATTATTTTTCTCCCACATAAATGGTGTTTGAGAAAGGCAAAACCATTTCCCACAGAAGCAGATGCCCCGAAATGAGTTTGGATTTTGCTGGCTCCGCTCTTCATTCAGGTATCAGGTGGCAGCCAGGGCTTGGCCCTGAGGAGGCCGACTTTCTCTCAGTGTTTGCTGGAGCCCGGCTGACACAGATCTGACAGAGGTTGTCAGATCTCCGAAGAACAATCGACTTTCTAAGCAGAGCCCCTTCTCCGAATCTCCTGGTGCTGCGTTACATTTGTAAATGCCAGCGCACTGCTAAGCACGTCCCCATGAATGGAAGTGTTTTGATGTTTTGTTTTTGGTTGGAGATTGAAGTCCAGTGTCTTGGGACCCAGTGACTTCGGCTGACCTTCCTGCTACATGGACAGGGCTAAATTTCAACCCCTGGAGGCTTTGGCACACAAAACCTCATGCCTCGCAAGGGCAGGTGCAAGGAAACCCAGTGGAAATCTGAAATCTTCGCTGCTTTGGAGACCCGAGCTCGCTTCTGTCAGAGGAATTAGGTTTCACAAGCCCTTTTTTATGTAGAAAGCGTATCATTAGGGGAATCTGGACAGGGCAACTTATTAAAACTGCTGCCTATAGCAGAGAGAAAGCCACGATGCCTAAGGACATTCAAGGGCTAATGGCGTTGCCTTTATTTTTAATAATTCTTGTGGCTTTGCAAGCAAGTTGCTCAGCCAAGAGATCTGCTTCTAGATGCAGATGACTCTGATATTTTAGGTCTTGCTGGTTCTAGAAAACATGTGTTTACTCAAAACTTGCATTCCAGTTTTGAGATTAAGAGAGACCTTTCATATCAAATGTTTTGGCTGGATAAGCCACTTGATAAAACCTGTAAATTCACCCTCTCACTATTTCTGAACTGCTGTAGGCATTTCTAACTCCCAATCTTGCTTTTTTGTGCATACCTAGTTCTCGCATCCTTTCCAGTAACGAGTATGGTAAACTTTGCAATCTGTTTCCCCCTGGTATTTTATTCAAGCTTTAGGTACTTAGATAGTTTTAATGACTGTTCTTAGTAGGTCATATTTTTTTCATGATGCTATTCTGTTCTCCTCTACTGAGTTTCTCTTCTGGGTTTGGATATTAGAGGTTGTTATGGTTATTGATGAAAATAGATTGTATCTTTGTTCATTAGTTTCTCTTTTCTTTTTAAAATATTTCCATTGGCTGCATTAAAAAACGTGGTTGTGGGAGGCTCTGACATTTGCAAGGACTCCCCAGTCTCGTACCCCTGCCCCCTGCTCTTCCTTTGAAGCTCCAGGCTCTCACACACCTGCCACAGCTTCCTCATCCCCCTCCTCTTTGAGGACTGGCAGTACCCATCATGTGTCGGTGGCCTCACATAGCTCGTAATCATGGGCAACTCCTACTTTTGTTCTTCAATCTCCTGTGTAAGAGCCCGTGTCAACTGAACTTAACTGGGTGTCACAGAAGATCTACCTTAAAAAAATCCAAACCCTACAATGTGTGAAAGTTTGTTAAATACCCATTCTCTGGAGAGTCATGCTACTTAAGTTATTATTGTTATTATTAGCAGGTGGTTACCTTAGAGATGACGGCATTGCTGTGGTGGAAGTATCTCATGGCGGACAATTAAGGACCTTCTACAGTGTGGCGACCCTTCGTACTGTCCCTGAAGGGTTCTAACTGGGAGAGTTCAACTGTGCAACATGACCTGGCCCCTGACTCTGAGCTCACCTCCAACACTTCCCCCTGCTTCGCTGGGCTCTGTCCTTGCCAGGATTCCTTGCCATTCCTCAAACACACTGGCCTTATTCCTGCTCCTTGGAGTGCTTGTCCCTGTGACCTTAGCAACGCTGCTTCTCATCACTCTGGGGTCAGCTCAGAGGTCCCCTCTTCTGAGAGTCCTCTCCTTTTTTTTTTTTTTTTTACAGTACCGGGGATTGAACCCAGGGGCATTCTACCTCCGTGCTACACCCCCGGCCCTATTTTTTATACTTTATTTTTGAAACCGGGTCTCACAAAGTTGCAGAGGGCCTCACTAAGTAGAGAGAGATAGGAAGAGAGAGAGAGAGAGAGCTGAGGCTGGCCGCGAACCCGGATCCTCCGGTCTCCGCCTCCCAAAGTACTGGGATTACAAGCGTGCGCCACCACGCCCGGCTCCTGAGAGTCCTCTCCTGACCACCACTTCTGAAGTAGTTTCCACTCTTTAGCACATTTTCTTCCTTAAATATTGGCAGAGCTTTTTATTTTTGCTATTTGCTATTTTCTTGTTTATTTATATAGTTGCTGTTTGTCAACTGTCTCTCCCATGAGTTGGTAAGCCGCACGAGAGCACGAACAGCATAGTCCTGTTCTAGAACAGAGCTAGGTACACAGTAGGCACTCAACAACTATATGTTGAATAGGTGAATGGCTACTTTGCTCCATAAGCATTTACAAATGCTCCTAGGTAATAGCTGAGAAATTTAGAAATTTGGATTGAGGCTCACAGTAGGTTCTTAATAAATGCTGGTGCGGATGTGACTGTCTCATAGATCAGTGGTCAGCTCAGGAAGACCAGACCCGCCCTCCTAACTATTTCTTTGTACTCCCTCTATGCAAGTGGCAGCCATAGCTCCCAGAGAAATACCATGAGGATGCCTAGGGTACAGTGCCTTGGGCACAGGGAGTGCTCATTGTGTTCATTTATCTTAGTCATTTAGCTGGCACCCTCATAGAACTGTTAAGAATTTGGAGTCTGAGAGTTTATCCTGCAAGGTAGCCTAGTACAGGCTGATAGAGATAGAAGACCCTTGGGTCAGAGAGGAAACCTGGGTTCTCACTCAGCAAAAGCAGCAACCAGAGTGTTAGCATCTTTGCAATGGCTCCCCAATCCCTGATTTCCACAGGGGGGCACAAAGCAGGCCAGATGACACCTGCGTGCTTGGTGAGCTACAGGAGAGGGGCCCTGAGCTATGGGAACCCGATTCTTTTCTACTAGACAGTCTGTCTGCCCTTTGCTCTGGAGGGAGAAACCATCTCTATCTTCTAAAGCTGTTTGATATACAAACATCTTTGAAAAGATAGTCCAGAACAAAGAGCAGGCAGTGTGAGCATGAGATGTGTACCAATGCTTGAGACCCAGACAGAATCATCTCACAGGAACCCTAGTGGGCTTTCACATCTGTGGCATGAAGGAATGGATGGATGAGTACCAGATGCTGCATGCAGCACTGCATGGTTGAATAAGACCTTGCTCTGTCACTAGAAGTTCATGTCTTCTTGCTGCGGAGTGACCTGGTAGGGCAATACAGTAGTTAATTGCTTGTGTCCTGGACTCAGATGCCCAGATTTAAATCCTGCCCCATCACCTATTAGCTTTGCAGACTTAGCCTTGGCTTACTCATCCGAATAAGTGTTAATTACCAGGTTGAACTATATGGAATTGCCATTTCTATAGTTCCAATATCAGCAATTTATTCAAATATTGGTAATCGAATATGGTTCAACCTCCTCCTATGTTCACTATTCTTACTCTTTTGCTTGGTTACAAATAACAATGTAGAAATGACCGTGATCAGGAGGTGTGCTCTGGGTCAGGTGAGGCCAGCCTGGAGAGGCAAGGAAATATCTCAGAAAACGAAATGGACTTGGAGCCAGATGCAACTCTGAGCCTTACCTTCTCTCATTAACCCCATGACCTTGGGTGAGCCACTTAACCTCTAAGCCCCTCGCCTCATCTGTGCTACAGATACAATAATCCCTTCTACTTCACTGGGCGCTGTGAGGCTGATGTCAGATGATGGATGTGAAATTGCTTTGTAGACTGGAAGGCTGTACTCGCGTACTCACACTCAGAAGGAAGAATTCTTGGAGGCAGTGAGATCTGAGTCTGGGTTTGAACCAGACCATCGCTAGCTATAATTTAATATCCCTCTTAAGTCCTCTAATCACAGTTTTCCATTTGAAGCACACCAGTGGCCCCCCAAACTCAAGTTGCTGCATTAGAATCAAGTTACACCACTCAGGTTTGTAGCCAAAGCCTCCTGCCTTCAGCACTGTAGGGACCATCTGGTGAGCCAGGAAGGATCATCTCATTACAAAGGGTAATTGCCTTGCAGCTAAATCAGTCAATAGCTAACATTTATCAAGCTCTCTCAATGAGCCAGGTCCAGTGTTAGCTCTTTACACCAATCACTTCTCATTGAAACCTTCAAAACTCCTATGACACAGGCAGGCACTATCATTATTCTCCATTTTACAGATGAGGAGACTGAGGGGGAATGAAGTTAACAACCAGGAACTGGCAGAACTGAACTGCTAAGTTTCATTTTCTGGGCATCCTCAATTAAAGCCAGAGTTACCCATCCTCAGTTTGCCTGGGAAAAGGGAGGCCCAAGAGCCATCTCTCTGAGCAGCTGTAGATGCTGAAGTTGCAACCATTATACTTGCTGATGGAAGTCCCACTGTGTCACAGGCAGCCAGGAAAACCCAAGTGTTGTGGGAGACTTGCAAGCTGTTGGAATGACTCCGCTCTTCTATCTCCAATAGGGTGCCTGATCAAAATTGAAAAATTTAGTTCTTGCCCCTCTCTTTTGCAGGTACTGTGTGGATTGTGGAAAGTAATACTCAACTTGCTTGGTTTCCCCATCTATTTTGATCCTGTCCTTTCTCCAGAAAGATCTGGCTTCTAACTCTTTCTGGGACTGAAACATTGGCCCAGTGTCAGCAAACAGCATGAGTTTAGGAAATCCCAAATGATTAGAGTAAGTTTTGGCTTCTATAACAGGGAAACTCAACGATATAGTGGCTTAAAGAACAAGGTTTATTTTTCATTCATGCAGCAGTCTAAGTGGAGCATTCCAGACTGCCAGGTGGCCCCATGCAGTCATCCAGGGATGCAGTTTCCTTCCAAGTTACCCTACCGTTCCTAGGGCAGTATTTCTTAAACTACATGCAGCGAATGACCCAATTTTTACATTTTCAATCTACTACAGGTCAAAACTTTTTATATAAAATATAATAAAAATGAATTACTGAAAAAAGTGAAGGAAAAAAGATAAAAATATACAAAAATACAAGCTTCACATGTTTATAATAGATGCATTAGACACGATATTAAATTACTTTAAATGTTTCTAAATACACTTTCTCAATTTCTCTACTTATCTCTTCATGGATTGGTGCTGGAACACCCTTTGAGTGGTACTGGCCTGGGCTTTGTCATCATCCTCATGGATGAAGCTGGATTGCCCTCATGTTCAGATGATTGTCATGGGAAAGGTGGATAGAGGGTGGGCCAAAGCCCCATTCCACCCTGTATTAGTCAGCTTTTTCATGCTGTGACCAAACTACCTGTCAAGTACAACCTAGAGGGGGAAAAGTTTATTCATGGTAGCCGGGAAGGAGAGATAGAGATAGAGATGGAGATGGAGATGATGGAGATGGAGATGGAGAAGGAGATGGAGATAGAAATGGAGATGGAGATGATAGATAGATGATAGATAGATATAGAGACATAAAAGGGGGCCAGGTACAGATACAGTCCCCAAGACCATGGCCCCCAGTAACCTACTTCCTCCAGCCATGGTCCACCTACAGTTACCACCCCGTAAACCCATTCAAATGATTAATCCATCAATGGATTAGCCCATTGGTGAGGTTAGAGCCCTCATTCAGTGATTTTACCTCTGAACATTGTAGCATTGCCAATACATGAGCTTTTCTGGGGGACACACCATATCTAAACCCTAACGTACCCCATGATCACTTTTTATGTTTCAAGTCAGGCTTAAATATATAAATGATTGTAGCATAATTTAGGTAAAATAGAACTCACTCTTTTAAGATGTACAGTTGAGGGTGTTGACAAATTGTGTAAGAACTGTCAAAACCAAGATATGGAGTATTTCCATCATCTCCCAAAATTCTCATGTTCCATTTAAAATTAATCTTCTCCCACCCTCGTTCTTGGAGATCACTAATCTGATTTGTCCCTAGAGTTTGGTGTTTTCTAAATGCCATATAAATAGATTCATACAGTATTTAGCCTTTTGAGTCAGGTGTTTTTTCCACCTAGCATAACACTTATGAGATTCATCCATTTTCTTGCAAGTATTAATTATTTAATTTTAATTCAATATAAACATTTTCTTTTTTTGTGGGTACTGGAGATTGAACCTAGGGGTGTTCTACCTCCAAGCTACACTCTTAGCCCTTTTTATTTTTATTATTTTGAGACAGTCTCATTCAGTTACTGCTTTTGTGCTGGCCTTGAACCTTCAATCCTCTTGTCTCAGCCTTCCAAGTACTGGGATTACAAGTGTGCACAACCACTCCTGACTGTATATAAACAATTTCTGTATCCATTCTGTTGATGGACTTCAGGACTCGAGTATAAATAAAGCTAATATAAACATTTGCACAGGGATTTTTGTATGAACACGTGCTTTCCTTTTTCCTTCACAAGGCTTATTCTCATGCTCAGTTTTAAGACAAAGCAATTTTAATACGAGGTGCACACGTCATTCTCTTCCGACAAGCAACTTTTCTTATCAAATTATGAAGTTCCATTAAGGTTACTTTACTGAATTGTGCTGGTAAATACAACATAATTTTTTGTCATGTTGCAAGTTGTACCTTTGTTTCCAGTTTAGTGACTGCTGTCATGGAATCAAACAGCAACAATTAGGACATTAATAGTTTTGCTTTGTTTTTAAACTATGATTTAGTAGCAACTGAGGTTCCAGATTCTAACCCCTTGATAGCAAGATCCAAATTCTCTGGTTTGCACTTTGGCACCTCAGTGTTAAGGGGTTAAATAACCAGCACAATATACTGCACTTGATTGTAGCATGTGGAAGAATTGAAAGGAAAGGAAGCTTGCTGCGTGTTGATGGGATTGTGGACAGTAGAGAGAAGACACCAGGAGAAGAGAAAGGGTCAGATGAAGTCCTGGTAATGTGCATATCCTCCATCATGTTCATCATAATCTGCCATGGTGTCTTTCATGGCAACCTTTGATCCCCCTCCAAGAACCACACCTTTTTTCTTTGGGGTTTTGCTTTTTCTTTTCTTACTTCTATTTTTCACTGCAAAGCACAGTCAATGAATTGGTAATCTTTTCCAAGTCATCAACTTCCAATGAAATCTCCAACACATCTCCAACTAAGGCTTCCAAAAAACTGGCATTATAATATAGTGACTTTTATATTCTGTAATTTTATTGTTTGGTAACTTTTCAAACTCTGAAATTGTGTCTGGTAGATTGGTTCATAGCATCTATCCCATAAGCTAGTAGTAACACAAATGTTTCTTTTGCTAATCCAAACTCTGACTCATCCTATAATTCCTTTAGTTTACCTAATTGTTCTTCTGGTGTTAGCACTTTAGGGTCTTTGGATTCTTCTAACCTCTTTTTAATTTCTTCTTGCCTTTTCTTCTGTCGCTGTTGTTTCTCTTTTATCTTCTCTGCTATTGTTATCTTTCCTTAAATTTTAATTTCTGGTTTGACTTCTGCTTCCTCCTTTTTTCAGTCATCGTCATCATTCCAGTTATCCTTGCCATCCTCCTCCTGATCCTGGCCTTCCCTGCGGTCCCTGGTGGCTGTTCTGCACCCCAACCTTCTGCACAGGGTCTTCTGCAGAGAACCCGTGGGCATCCCAGGAGTCCAAGTCCCTCATCCCCACCTCCAGCCAGGTGTGAGCAGGTGTGAACTGTGGCGAGGGAAATGCACGAAGTCTGAACAGGTAGGCTGGAACCTTGGTGGCCTGTGTCCAGGGGCTGAGGCCCTCCCCCCTCTCTGGACAAGTATTTTCATTTCTCCTAAGTTTTCACCTAGGAGTGGGATTGCTGTGTCATAAGGTAAACACATGTTTAGCTTCATAAGCAACTGCCAAACTGTTCCAAAGTGGTTGTACCATTCTGTACTACTGCCAGGAGTGTATGAGAGTTTGAGTTGTTCTGATTCATAGGCAGCACTTGGGATTGTCAGGTGTTTTGATTTTAGCCATTCAAAGAACTGTGCAGTCATGTTATCCCACTGCTGTCTTAACTTGCTTTCTCTCAATGACTAATTGTGTTGCGAATCTGTTCATGTGCTCATGTACCAACTCTCTCTCTCCCTCTCTCTCTCTCTGATGTAGCCCCCTCCCTTTTGGCCGGATTTTAAGCTGAATGTTAATGTTTTTGTTTGTTTTCTCATTATTGAGTTGTGAGAGTTCTTTATCGATTTGGGATAGTAATCCTTTTATATGTTTTCTTGTTGTTATTAATCTGAAGCAGCCACAGGGCTCCAGCTCCTTGAGCAGTGGGCTCTCATTCACGTGTGTTTTACTGGAGGGAGAGTGGGGATGCAGGAATGTGTTTCTCTGTTTCCCCTCAGCAACTATCTGAGCTCTTGTTTCTCCCTATCACTTGCTTGTTACTCGGTAACAAGCCTCCCGGAAGGGGGTCCAGCCTTATGCATCTCAGCTGTATGATTTTCCTCCCCCTCATACACTTGGCAGTCAAACTCTGTCTCAGATCCATGGACGCTCTTGGGAAGGAGTTTCCCAGTTCTCCTGCACAGTAGCAGACCCTATGGCCCTTACCCTAGTCGTAGGGTGTTTTCTTCTTTTCCAGTAGCAGTTGACCTTGGTTTTTATCCTGAGGTTGAGACAGTTTCCTACCACTCTACCAGAAGCAGATAAGTTTTGTTTCTATCCTTCTCCAGAAGCAATAGGCATTTGCCTCTCTTCTAGGGAAGATAATTGTACCCCTTCTTTGGTGACTTAATGCTTTTACTTTAAGGCTAGAGGTGCCAGGGGAAGTAAGTGGGGCTTGAGCCTGTTCCTAAGCATCAATTGCCTCCTGAACGCCTTTTCTTTAAAGGGATCTCCTCCAGTCTCCTGCCCTGGCCTCATCTTTCTTGTGAGCACCTAATAGAGGCCCATGGATAAGGGATTGCAAGTACCTGTGAAGTCCCCTACTCCAAACGGACACCCTAGTCTGCACTTAGCTTTTAAGATTTTATTAAATTTTTAGCTGATTTCTTCCTACCTACCTTAAGCTTCTCTCTCTCTCTTTTCCTTGTGTTTTACCCAAGGTCAAAGAGTAAATCTTCCCTGTCTCTCCTTAGAAAGGCTTTCCCCTCTTTGTCATTTAATTACCTGTGACCTCAGCTCTCTCATTTGTTCAAGAAAAGTTATGACTTTGAAATTTATCTGGCTCTTTCCTCATTTCTATCTTATTTCATTAATTATTTATTTATTTGTCATACTGGGGATTGAACCCAGGGGCATTCTACCTCCGAACTACACCCTCAGCCCTATTTTTTATTTTTATTTTGAAACAGGGTCTCCCTAGGTTGATGAGAGTCTCACTACTTGCTGAGGCTGTCCTTGAACCTGTGATCCTCCTGTCTCAGCCTCCCAAGTACTGGGATTATAGGTGTGCACCACCATGCCCAGCATTTTTCTCATTTTTATAGCAGGAGTGATGCTCTTTGTAGCTGCCTACATTTGACACCAAAGTGCAAATAACCACCATTATCTTAAAGTCCTGGTCTCAGAAGTGGCTTCCAACATTTTTACCCGTGAGCCAGTGAAAAGAGTCCAGTCACATGTGTGTGCCTACCTGCCAAGGGTACTGGGAATGTAGTCTTGTCGTGTGCCAAGGAAGAAGGGAAGAATGGATTGTGGTAAATAACCAGTTCTAAGCAAGTGAAATCTAAGATAAGTCTGGGCTGGGAGCAATTGAAAATCATTGTAAAACAGTGAGGCTTGCTGGTCCCCTCCTTGGTATTAGCCCTGTTGAGATGGTAAGAGATCTGAAGGGAGAGATGCCCCAAGACTGTCTTCATATATATGTCCCATGAACATTTGAGAAAGATGTGCTGGGCCGGGGCATCCAAGCCCATGCACACTTGGACTCCTGCTTCCTTAGGGTCACCTGGGAAATTGACTGGGTCTTGTGGGAGGCGCAATGCCTTGCAAACCCACGGGTTCTCAATTGTGGCTCTGTATATTAACCTTCTTTGCAACTTTTAAAAGAATACAAGCCCATATGAGAATATACCAAAACCATTCTTGGTACTTCATATAGGTGGGGGAAGGTGGGGGGCACTAAGAGCTGTGTGCATGTATGTTAACACTAAATTGATATTCATTGTGATGTGAGACTACTATGCACCATTAAAAGCATGTTAAAAAAAAAGAATACAAGCCCAGTGTGGTGGCACATGTCTGTAATCCCAGTACTTGGGAGGCTGAGATAGGAGGATTGTAGGTTCTAGGCCAGCCTCTGCAACTTAGCAAGACCCTTACCAACTTCGCAAGACCTTGTTTCAAAGTGAAAAATAAAAAGGGCTGGGGTATAGCTCAGAGATAGCATGCCCCTAAATTCAATCCTCAATACCAAAAAAACAAAACAAAACAAAACAGAAAACCACCCAAAAACCCAATGCCTGTGATTTACTAGATATTTAGAAGAGAAATCTTTGGAGATAAGGTTAAGCATCTACATTTTCTGAAGAAAAGCTTGTTGGATGATTATGATGTATAATAGCTTTGGGCTCCTCTGAGTTGGTCTGTGGCTGAAACAAAAGCAAGGTGATGAGTTCTCTTGGCAACCATCCTAGGATGATCGCTGAATGTCCCCAGCCTCACCCACACCCGATGCTATCTTTCTGCAGGCTTATGGTCTTCTTCCTTCGGGGTAAGTGGCTAGGACTACGTGAAAGTTGAACAAAGTCAATTTATCCCTCTCTGGCCTGGAGCGCCTTCAAACCCTCCTAAGGAAGGCCGGGCCCCTTCAGTGACTCTCCAGTCAAGTTGTGAACTACACCAAAGCCTCAGATGAAAGATGGTTCGTATGCTCTGGGAACATGCATTTTGGGCCTAAGACACCTGAAGTCCCTCAGAAGCTGATGTGTTCAGTGTGTGCAATGATCAGGAGGATAACCTGAGTGTGACAGAGCCCCAGGCAGGGAGCAGTGACTGAATCTGCCTTGGTTGTCTATGGTGGCTTCACAGAGAAAATGATGTTGGAGTTGGAGTTGAAGGATGACGAGGGCTGGACAACCAGAGAGAAGACAGTGGGGAAAGGACACAAACCCACGAAGTGCACTCCTGGGTTTGGGGGATGATGAGACAGTTCTTGAGGTTCAAGAACTTGTGATATGGAGAGATTGGGCGAGTGTATGAGCCAAGGCATTTAATTTAGTTCTAGAAAGAACTGGGTGTTGCTAGGCCTGGTGTGCACACCTGTAACCCCAGTATTTGGGAGGCTGAGACAGGAGGCTAGCCTGGGCAACTTAGTGAGACCCTGTCTCAAAATGAACCGTAAAAAAGGCTGGGGATGTGGTTCAGAGGTAGAGCACCCCTGGGTTCAATCCCCAGTACCGAAAAAAAAAAAAGAGCTGAGCATAATTTTTTGGTAGAGTGTGTTTATCACATTTCTTTGAGGAGAGGCTATGAACAAATTTAAGATGCAGCCTATCTTGTTTTCTGGGTTGTCCCAGAAGTGACTCTGAGATGAGGATTTGAGTAAGTGGTTCTCATTTGAGGGTTCATGCTGAAGGGGTGGCTACTTTCTTAATCATGGCTGTCCTCAAGCAGAAAACAGATTCTGGAGAAAACAGAGGTTGATTAAAAGGACAAACTAAAGCCAAGCATGGTGATGTACACGTGCAAGCCCAGTACTTGGGAGGCTGAGACAAGAGAGGATCACAGGTTCAAGGACAGCCTCAGCAACGTAGCAAGACTGTCAGCAACCTAGCAAGATCCTGTTTCAAAATAAAAAATAAAATTGGGCTGGGATGTAGCTTGTAGGTAGAATGCCTCTGGGTTCAATCCCCAGTAACACACACACACACACACACACACACACACACACACACACACACACAAAAGTTAAAAGGACTGGGGGTGTAGCTTAGAGATGGAATGCCCCTAGGTCCAATCCCCAGTACCAAAAATGAAAGAATGAATAAACAAATAAATAAATAGGACAAAGTCTACAAGTACAATGAAAGCCTCGGATTAGATATGTTCTAGCTCATGTGTACTCACATTCCATTCGTCAAAGCTATTTTCATTACCAAGCCTGTATCAGTCCATTTGTTTCATTACTATAAAGAAATGCCAGAGGCTGGCAACTTTATAAAGAGAAGAAGTTTATTTTGACTCATGGTTCCTGTCTGAGGTCAAAGGCCTGCCGCTAGTGATGGTCTCTGCTGGCAGAGTTCCAAGGCAGCACAGGACATTGAATGCTGCATTAGTTAGCTTTCCACTGCTGAGACAAACTACCTGGAAAAACAGCTTAGAAGGAAAGCTTTATTTTGGCTCATGGTTTCAGAGGCCTCAGTCCGTGGTCAGCTGACTCCAAGGCAATAACATCATGGTGGAAGGGCATGGTAGAAGAAAGCTGCTTACCTCATGGCTGCCAAGAAGGAGAGAGAGAAAATGAATATGCATATATCTTTCTGGGGCCAGTGACCTACTTCCTCCAATTAGGCCCCGCCTCCTACAGTTTCTACCACCTCCAGTAATGCCATCAACTATGAATCCTTCAGTGGCTTAATCCACTGATGAGGTCAGAGTCCTCATGATCCACTCACTTCCTATTCTGAGCAGAATTAGATGGCAGAAACAACTGCAGTCTCAGTCATTTCAAGAATGTTTATTGCAGTCGTGACCAAGACGGGTTCTTTATTCATTTACACTCCACACAGGCTTCACACAACTCATGATATTTTAGGGCAGAGAGAGAGAGAGAGAGAGAGAGAGAGAGAGAGAGAGAGAGAGAAGAAGAAGAAGAAGAAGAAGAAGAAGAAGAAGAAGAAGAAGATGATGATGATGATAGGGATTAGGAGAGAGAGAGAGAGAGAGAAGATGGGGATTAGTAGAGAGAGAGAGAGAAGATAGGGATTAGGAGAGAGAGAGAGAGAGAGAGAGAGAGAAAGAGAGAGAGAGAGAGAGAGAGAAGATGGGGATTAGTAGAGAGAGAGAGAGAAGATAGGGATAGTACAACGTGGAAAGGCAGATTGGGCAGTCCATTTACCGCAGAGCTTGGTTGGCTGTGTCAGGGTCTTGAATCCAGGTCAGTTGCAAGTCCTCATTTTTCTTTTAAATATGTGCTCCATACACTTCCCACCTCTGAACATGGCAGAATTGGGAACCAAGCCTTTGATACATGAGCCTTTGGAGGACATACCAGATCCAAACCCTAACACATGGCAAGAGATAAGGAATACATAGGTGTGCGTTCAGGTCTCTCTCCTTACAAAGCCATGAGGATTCAGTCATGGGGGCCCCACCCAGATGATGTTCTGTAATCCTAGGCACCTCCCAAAGGGCCCACCTCTATTTTTCTTTGGTACTGGGGATTAAACCCAGGGGTGTTTGGCCTCTGAGCTACACTCTCAGCCCTTTTTACTTTTCATTTTGATATAGCATCTCATTAAGTTGCCGAGGCTGATCTCTAACCTGTGATCCTCCTGTCTTAGCCTCCCAAGAACTGGGATTAGAAGCATGCACCACCATACCCAGCTAAGGCCCTACCTCTAAACATAGTTGGATGAAGTTTCCACCTTATGATGGGGATTAAGTTTTAACACATGAATCCTCAAGGAACACACTCAAACCATATCCAAACCATACCAAAGACAAAGGCACTGGGACTAAAGGAACCACCAACTTGTCTGCGAGGATACCATGGCAAAGCTGGGGAGGGAACCAACAATTGTGAATAGTAATAGAACCTACCAAGTTCACGTGCTGAGTGCATGGTAGGTGTTCAGGTTGTGTCAGGGTGAATTTAACCTAAGAGATCCAACCAGCATATTATTATTATTGTGTGTGTGTGTGTGTGTGTGTGTGTGTGTGTGTGTGTGTACTGGGGGTGGAACCCAGGGGCATTCTACCTCTGAGCTACACCTCCATCCCTATTTTATTTTTATTTTGAAACAGGGTCTTGCTGGGTTGATGAGAGTTTCATTACTTGCTGAGGCTGTCCTCAAACCTGTGATCCTCCTGTCTCAGCCTCCCATGTACTGGGATTACAAGCCTGCACCACCACACCCAACTCAATAGCATATCATTAAGGACCAAGTGAGGTTCTTTAGACAGAGTGAAGATGAAGTGTGTTGACAGAGCGGTGCGGTACTCTTGCCCCCATCTTTTGCTTGTATCTTAATGACTTGAGACCACCTTAGTATCACCTGGGTCCTTGCCCCTCACTCTGAAGGCTAGAACACATTATCTGTAGACAATACAGGGAGCTTTGCCTGAAGAGGAGAGTGACTTCAGAAGGCAACCAGTACTGGCATCTAATCCCTGCCAGAAAAGACAGATAGGTTCAGCCATGTAAAAGTCAAACGTCCAGTTTTGGCATCCTGCTCTAGGGTGGCTTGGTCGTTGGCCATCAGCCCAGCAAGCAGCAGGTAAGCTCAGTGTCTGAGCAGAGTGTTTGTCCTGAGCCCTCTCCAGGAAGTGACAGCTCCTAGAGCAACATATATCTTGGTCCTATTATTGGTTTATTGCCATTGTAAGCAATTGGTGAAACTCGCCACGAATATCTTCTAAGCTAAAATCTTCACCACTAGGCTCTTTGATGTTGAACTTTGGGGGCTTTGATTCCCTGCTTGGCTGAGGTTGGAGCAACCCCAGAAATATTTCCTAAAGGAAGTCTGGATCTCAGTAAGATTTGGGGGAACTTTCTAGGCAGATGTACAGAGAGACTGATTTTTTTTTTTTCGGTACCGGGGATTGAACCCAGGGGCGTTCTACCTCCGCGCTACAACCCCGGCCCTATTTTTTTATACTTTATTTTGAAACCGGGTCTCACAAAGTTGCGGAGGGCC